>JAVQJF010056706.1:0-45404 GCA_036023855.1 Gadopsis marmoratus
CCGATTGGGACAAGTGGTGGCAGGTGTGTTCATCCCAGTAGAGAGACTGCAACCACCGGGCACCTGGGAGTGGACACACCTGCCTCGCATCACTCCCTGACGAGGTGCAGCTTAAAAGCCCACGGACCGAAGAGATCGGGGCAGTGAAGAGGCGGAAGGATAGGAGAGAGAACAACGCATAACAGTATCAGAGTGAATAAAGAGCATTATCAGTGATCGTTTGGTGCCGGGAGTGTTTTGTTGCCACGAGGGTCACCCCCCCCTCAGCGTGAAAGTCTACGATATGTTTTCATGCATTCGGGACACATGCGCGTCTGTTGTATAGGGCGATAACCTTTCCGATGTCGTCAGCAGTGTCTGGCAGCACTCGGTGGGTTTCTGTCTCACACACGCCAAACCTCACAGCTTTATCGCACACCAGAGATTCAAAAAGCGGCTTATCGCTAATCGCAAAGTCGTGATTTACAGCAGAGCATCCCCCTGTAGCCCTCGCACACACAAGTTTTCTGAGTAACTAAACATATTCTAGAGAGACTTGGAATACTGGGAACATGGCCAGGTCATCTGCAGAAAATATTCCTGGATGCAGATAATATAAATGAAAGTTACTGCAGAGTTGACATCAAGGCAGACTATTGGGAGATAATTGGATTTGTAGATAGTTTGCGTCAGGGGGTCAGGTTTGTAGAAAGAAAAAAAAAAAGCAATCAACTCAGTTATTTGCGTTAAAAGGGACTGTACCTTTAACAAACCATTGGATCACCTTCAGCTGTTTCAAGGCAGACTGCATAGATGTCACTGTTCCTTAATTTAATGGCTTTGCTACGGGTGTGTTTGTGCAGAACTAAAAAGACACAGGCAACGTGTGTTCCAGTAATTGTTTAAATCCTTTCTTTAAGCTCCTAATACAGGCAGAGAGCTCCATATCACCTTGATCCGACACTTCCCATAATGCAACTGGGTAGCATCTTTTGTTAGACCCTCCCTGCCTGGTAAAATGTCCATGTATTTTAAACTCCATACCCACAGTTTGTGACACATTCTTTCAATAAGAACATGAAGGAAATTCTCTTCCACCTTTAAAGTCACCCGATAATGGAAGAAACTGGCAGATTAGCTGATGGAGACGACATTAGCTAAGCCTTCCTGATTAAATTGAGGTTATGTCTTTTTCATTTTCTTTCCCCCTCCAACATCTTGTGTCGCAATACTAGATATTATTTGTATTCACAATCCAGAAGACTGACCATATTGGTATGTGGACAGACGACGAGGACAAGTACAGTGTGTGATTTCTAAAGTTAGTTCAGGGATTCTACAGTTGCAGTAAAACATATAACTTTCCATCATGGTAACTGATAGGCTGTCTGGGGGAAAAGGAGCATTCCAGTAGCCTGACTCCCGTGTCTCATTTTCACTAATAGGCTCATATCAGAGAGTGGCCAGGGAATGCAGCAAGACAGACACAACAAGTCAGAGGGAACGTAAAGAGAGAGGAGCGGGATGGTAGATGAAAGAGTGTACAAAAGGAAGACAAAATAAGAGCAAGAGATGCAAGATTTGCCAAAGTAGTAGTCACTGTTTCTTTGTTTCACGCTGAGGGATGAGGTCCTAGAGCTGTGAAATTCAAGTCATGGAGTGGGAGAGGTGGGACCAACACGCACACACTGAGAAGTGTTTATGCTAGCAGATGCTTCAGACGTACCTGATCGAAAGACCATTCTGCAGTGGTCTTTCATCATGTTGCATCATCTCATAATATTACAAAGCCTGGTAACTTGAGGCAGTACTATGACAATAACAGTAATAACAGCCCAGTCTAAGTGAGTTATGTTTGCAGTAGAAGCAAAATACGACTTGGAGTGGATGTTAATCATGGTATTACTCACTCATTCTCTTGAAACATGTTGCAATCTACCCAAATTTGTACTTTATTGCTGTTCCAGCCACTGAAAAACATTAAAGCCAGCCAACGCAAACATGACTTGCAAGACAAAACTCACTCAAAATATATTTATTGGTTAAATGACAATCTAAAGGGGTAACCATCAATCTTACCCAGCTGGTTGACTTTTCTCAGTATTTCCACAGAAATCCAAAGATTGTATTGAATCACAGAACACAGGTTTATTGGTGCTAACAAAACAAGGCCTTCCTGTGTTTTGCCTGCACTTTCTGACTTCCTTGAGTCAGGTGTGGTGCTTCAGTTTCTTCTTCCTGTGATTCTTCTTCTTCTTTTAGGTTTTGTGGCAGCTGACATTGTTGATGTTGCATTACTGCCTCCTGCTGGATGTGAACCCCATCAATGTCCAGTCTGATTGGGCCAGTTGCTCACAGAAAATCCATCTTCTGTCCTCCCCACTGCCTCCACACCCTAATATACTTTTTGCATTAGTCCTAATTTTTATAATTCTGTAATCATCTCCTGTTGAAAGGGTTAAATGTTAGCACTTAACCTTTAGTTGTTTCATTCATTCAGTTCATGTTTATAGGTTACTCAGAGAAACCAGGTTACGCAGGAAATCAGAGAAAGCATTTACGTGAACTACAGTAACCTGGTTACATGCTGCAGGTCAGTATTCAGATTTCTCAACGACCTCATTTTGGAAGCTCTACTGACTTATTTTAACTGTTTTTGCATAGAAGATGTTGCTCCCAGACTATTTTCTTTGCTTGGTGAGAGAGAGCTGCTTTTCCTCACAGCGTGATTCAGGTGATAATCCTCTTTAGGTGCATCACTATGGGCAGAAATATAGATTATAGCAGCTTTAAGAGCATGTAAAAGAATGAATACGCACAGCTTAGAATACCTTTGGAAGTTGTAGGGCTTTAAAAAGATCTTTGAGGTGTGACCATCATTTGTGAGCTGTCTTCAACTCAGAATGACAATGCATACATCTTAAGCAAGGCGTATTGTATTGTAAGGAGGCTTCATCCCTGTGACCAGAATCATGTGCATTACCAGTATTAAAGTGAAAAAACACCCATCCCAACAACTACTTGAGTGTAAATGTGTGCGCTGCGTTCACTGCACCTTCCAGCTGTTCAAGAGGAGCAGCCCAGTGCAGCCAACAGCCGAAGCCTGCGGCATCAGCTGGGGCGCTACCAGGTGTAAATGTGTGAAGCTGTGAGAGTGTGAAGAAGGACACTTGGTGAAAAAAGAACAGACCTGCTGTGCGAATCTTTGCTGGATAAATAACATTTAATAAAGTCAAATAAAGCTCGGTAGGAAGACCAGTGTGACCAAACAGATCACTTGGCAGGAGCTCCGTATTGCATAAGAAAATTCAACAACAGCCTTAAAGTTAACCGTTTCTTTCCCCTTTCTCTGTGTTCGTGCCTTCTCTCCTCGTTACTTAAACTCCCCTTTTCCAGCACATATATTATTTGGATTGCTCAGAAGGATTAAGCTTTGGTGGGACAGCATACTGATATATGTTGTGATATTTCTTTCCTTTTAACAGCTCCTACAAATGGACTACACAAGACAGACAGCAACATTTGGTCACCAGATTGTCCCTCCATGTTTTTTCCCATGTTCTCCCTCATTAGTATTGAAAGTACTATAGTAGTATATAAGCCCGAAGGTTATTAGGAAGAGATTATCAGTCAGTGGTCATGGACCTGATGGTGAGCAACAAAAAGTGAGAGAGGCTTGACAGATGGAGGAATAATGCCCCTGAGGAGCACCAACCCCTGTGTGGGAGTTGGGTGGAGGAGGCAGGGCCGAGGCCCATTGCTCAAACAGGAGCAACCTTATCTCATTATGTCATTAATAGCATCCTGCTGTTCATGTCCTCTGCTGTACTACTGCCCTCCTTCTTTTTCTTTGGCATTCCAGCACAAATATTCTTTCATCCACATCCACTAATTCATATGTTCATATACTAACGTTAGACAAAATAAGGTACAAACTTCATAGAAAATAGCATTAATGTCAAAGTAACTAAAAAACATTTGAACACACTGTCAAAAAAATTTAATTATTTTTTTGTGGAAAGAACTCAAAAACTTTACGAGGTTTTCTTTACTGTTGGGACCTCGTTCTAGCTTTGGTGCCTCCTACACAGTTCCAGCCCTTTAAAAAGGTCCCTGTTCCCAAAGTACAACCAAGTATGCACTTCCATTTTTAAATCACCCTTTAACTCTGCATGTCCACTCACTTTCAATATGAATATTAAAAGAGAAGCCTGTAATCTATGCGTAGTCTTGATGTTGAGGTCATAAGGTCATTCCTCCTATTTGCTGATCTAGAGAAGGCGGTCCGTGCTTTTTAACGCACTTTGTTCATCTC
This sequence comes from Gadopsis marmoratus, assembly GCA_036023855.1. Classification (NCBI taxonomy): domain Eukaryota; kingdom Metazoa; phylum Chordata; class Actinopteri; order Centrarchiformes; family Percichthyidae; genus Gadopsis; species Gadopsis marmoratus. The sequence continues at coordinate 4,295 of JAVQJF010056706.1, forward strand.
AACAGGCAAAACATCGAAATATTACAACTTATACAAAAGTGGCTTTTAACACATTCTAAGAGAAGCAACCCTATCGCAGATCACACCAATCCATCCTGCCCATCACGGGTGAGTTTTTGATTTTTAGAGGTTACTAGTGGTTCCAAAATCTCACCTGCTAACTAAACAGGCCTTTGCTGTCCAGGCCCCATGTGGGGATCTCAGGTGGGGGTTCTTGGAGCCCATCCCGGCTGACGTTGGCTGAGCGGGATAGTTGCTAGTAGCTACTAGCATCAACTAGAAACAGGTCAGCTGTCCAAACAACACCCACTCAGCCGGACAGCCTTTAGGACACGCAGAGGGGGGATGGAGGAAAGGGAGCGGAGATGTGAGGAAGAGGGCAAAGGAATTCTGGGATGCACAGACCCTCCTCCCTCCTCTGGCCTCCGCTCAGCCCTCCCTCCTCCCTCTCGCTCCCTTCCTCAGTCAGGAAACCCCCAGCGGTTCCGAGTGGAAACCAGATCTCTCATCTCTCGTCTGCATGTTGCGCTGGGATGTCCCGGGCTCATTATCCTGCTCATTATACTCCCCTTTTATTCCCAAACATAAATACTATCTCCCCCATGCCTTTGTCTGTCTCTCCCTTCCCCTCTTTCTCTCGATCTCCCACTTGCTCTTTCTGTTTCTTCTGTGTCGCTCTCTGTCAGTGCTTCTGCCTCTCAACCCCCCCCCTTCCACCTCCACCTCGAGGTACCCAGTGGACCATTAGAGGGCCAATGATGTAATCGACTGGTCATTAGTCATCGTGATTGACAGCTGGCATTGTGGAGGGAGGCACGTTGGTGGGTCAGCCCGTCACTGCTGGGCAACTTCTTGATTTAATTTCAAGACAGAGTGAAAGACGGGAGGGTGTATTTTTTAAGAGAGAGAAACAGATGCATGCATAGGCGTGTGTTTTTGCATATGTGGTTGTGTATCAGACACTGGAAGACCCAGGGGCCAAAGCTGACCTGCAAAGAGCTGTCAAAAAGTAACACAAGTCTTGGAAGGCTTACATACAAGTTTCTCCAGTATGGGAAGTTTAGCAACTCTGATGCATTTGATGTAATGTACGTTCACCTGCCATAAAAGTCATATATTTGGCATTGCAGAATGGCAAAAACTACCAAATGTTAGCGGCCATCTGTTCAGTGTGTAACAATTTGTTGCGGACTATTTGAGTTGTGAATGTGGTGCTCTAGCGAGTAGGATCAGTTCAGTGTCAGTTTTGGTCTTTTAGTTTTGGAAAATATACAATATCAATAGACTTATCCTTTTATCAGTGGGGAAAGATCACTCGTGTCTATTGTAATGCCACTTTGTAGTTTCGAATGCATTTTTAAATAAAGCTTGCACAGTCCATCTAAATTGTGAACCATTGTGCGTTAGACTTGTTGCTATTTGAATTCAGTGCAAAGCACAATTAATGACATGACTGAATTAGCCCCTGTAAATCACCCAGACTGGGGAGACAGATGGTGAGTGCAGTGTGCTGGTTAAAGTGACCTCAGTTGGGGAGCCTGTCAGACAGAACGACGTCTTGTCTTACTCCTGATTTTCTCCTGAATACAAATATCACAACGGTAACAACAAGTGGCTTAATAACGTGTCAGATCAAACAGCAGTCATTAATCAAAACTGCCTGCCTATTGTCTCTTTCTCACTGAGACTAAGGCCTCTCATTATGTCTACACACTACTAGCGATTGAAGCTGTCAGTCTTTGTGCATTTGTCCCGTACCTGCCAAACTGCCAAACCTGGAGATGGAGTGACAGCACAGCAGCTGGTGGGTAAGCATCACGTTAAAAGTTAAGCAGACAAGCAGACAAGCATCTGTTAATGTAGAATCAGACTAAAATCTGATCAGATTGTGAGTGTGCCTGTACGACAAGCTGCTGAAGTATATTTTGTGCACCGTATGGACTTACACAGCCACACAAAGCTGCTTGTTTTTGCATTTATGGACTTGGATTTGCAAGAAGTTACACTCACTTTGTACTTTATGAACAGAAAAGGTGCAAAGTGATGTCGATTTCCTTAATTATTTCCATAAAGTTGAACTAAATTGACAGTTTAAAGTTGAAAAGGACATGTCTGCGTTTAATGTTGCATCTGCAGTGTGCCCTTCACCCAACCGAGTGCGAACGATTAAAGCTTGACAGTTGGATAATAATGCAAAGGCTGAAGGACGGAGTGTGTTAAGCAATGGACAGAAGAGTGGCAGGGAAAGATGGATGAGGACAGTGAAGGATGGACAGATGAAGGGAGGAGAAGAAGGGAGGTCTGACGTTGATTAATGACCTTCCTAGTTTGTGTGCGTGTGTGTGTGTGTGTGTGTGTGTAATGTGAGGAGTTGTTCCAGCGATGTTGTTATGGTCACCAACCACAGTATGACAGGCTTGATGGGGCCTTTATTAAAGCTTGTATTATGCAATCTTAATATGACTACAGGCTACAATGGGAAAATTAAAAATAAATAACTGTGCGGAAAATAACCTTTTTAAAAGCACAGTTAAAGGACTGTCTGAAAGTTATTAGTAGGGGATGGAGGGCAGAAAAGGCGGTTTCTTTTTTCACACGGCAGATTTGTATTTTATTTCATTCTGTCCTTGTATGTGCCACGAGTCAAAAATGCGTTACGCCTTGCGCAGAGGACAACGATCCCGCTTCTGTATCAGGGCTTTGTTTTCTCTATCAAAATGAATCTCAGGATCAGTATTTCGGTCTTGAGAAACAAATAGACTTCACTTTATTCTGCATTATAGCAGAAAGCAGAACTACTGTGAAGAACAATGTGTCATACAACCCCCACTCGCACCCAAATACTTTCAATGAGTCCAAATTAAACGACAAAACGTGTCCCATGCCCTCTATAATGACACATAGAGTCATGGCGGTGTAATTTGTCTGTGACTTGTTACAAATCACTGTTGAAAAATGAATCAGTTTTATGATGTGACAACATTACGGTTAAGGTTTGGTTAGATTCAGGCAGAAAGACAGCTTGGTTAGGTTTAAAGGAACATCATGGTTTGGGTACAAATGACTACCTCTTTAAAGTTAGACCTTTATCACCATGGTTACAATAATAAACAATGTTGACTGTCGGTTAGAAACGAACTGTGTTGAAGTCTGATTTTTTGTTAATGCATACATCCACCCGAACCTCCTCCCTATGTGGACTTTGTAGCTCCGCAAAAACATCACCTGACTTCCTCCTTTGCTCCCGTGTTAATTGCCACGTCTTGAAGGAAAATGTGTCATTTTGGGGCACTTGCCGAGATGACTGCTGTTGTTTTTCTTGGGAGGAGAGTCTCAGCAATTTTAGTACAGTCTCTTAAGTTCTGAACGATACGCTAACGATACGATAATATGGAGTTAATTTTCAGCTGTTACTTTACAAACACCACCACGCACTTACGTTTGAAGCTACAGACAAACTCCTGAAGGCCATTACCTCTGTTCTGCCAACCTCCTGTCATTAGCCAACCAGATGATAACACCCTGATGACATCACCGCTCAGCCATCATTTGAATGGCTGGAGTGCTGCTGCACTGATTGGTGATTGTGGTGGGATGCTGATTATGGTAAGCACTCTGGCAATTGTGCACCAATTGTAATAGCAAATGATGCTCCAGTCAGTCAGCTGCATAGATGTGTTCACGATAAACCAGATTACTGGTCAACCTGCTGATGCTATGAACCCTGCAAATCCTTCCCTGTTTCTCTCATCTGATCACTCTCATCCATCCTTTTCCCCATTTTCTTTCTTCATTTTTAATTACATTAGAGATACATATATATGCTGTTAGGTAAAATACAGTATATAAGAATATATTACTTTGGTGTATCATTTCTTTCCATTTATTACAATGGAACAAACGTGATTCTCAAACCACAGCCATGGGCTATTCAAGCCCCAGTTGCACCATCATGGAACTGCGCTAACCACAACGTGAAGAAAAGATACTTTAATCTGACCCTGCACCCTGCAAAAACTCTTTCAACCTTTCCCCTAAATCCTCTCTCAAGTGAAAAATGAGTGGAAATGAATACAAATCGCCCACAATCCTCTTTGGCTGTATCCCTCCACCGGCTCTTGGGCTGCTTTTTTTGTAATCGCAACACATGCGTACACACACACACACTTCGTGGCTACACAACTACTACACTGTATTTAACACCTCCTCTAGCACCCGGTGTATCCACCCCACCCTGACTCCTGTGTGTCTTTTCACCCAGCGTGCTGTGAGCCAAACTGCTGTAGGCCAGTAACACACTGTTAGCGGAGAGAGAGACAGCGAGGAGAAGCTAATTGCTCTGGGTGAGCATTGAGAGGTTTAAAGCCTATAATAACTTGTTTTTCCACCCCTGGCGTAGATTTCGTTTACAACGCCTGTCCATAGGTACAGAGGGCATTTACTGGCTGATCAGCTGAGACATACAAAGAGAAACAGGAGGTATGAATTGAGCTTAAAATAATAATAATAATTTTATCTTAAATCATTTCAATTGTGCCCTATTTTTTAAAGCATAATGGTCGTGAAAACATTGTACCCACCAGCGTAACTGCCTAGATCTGGGAACACATTTACAGTGCTACAAATAAATCCAATCAGGCAAGAAACAAGTCAAATCATCAGACAAGTTGCAAACAAGGCAACAGTTGGGCCAGATTTTCTAAACCTCTTTACTTTTTGGTAAACTGAAAGTGAGAGCACCTAAAACAAATTGGTAAAAATCCCTCATTGCACTGAAAATCTGATCTGTGTGTGCGCACGGCTAAAGTAAATACAGTAGGTAGGTCAAAGCTGAACCGGGATGTTAGCAGGAACAGCCCTGGGCTGTCAGGTGACTTTGGCATTGTAGCCACAAGATCATGTGACACGCTCTGGCCCACACGCAATCATCTGAATTGATGTTGAGTGTCACAAACACCCCAAAATGACTTCTTTGTATCATCAGAAATTTGATTCATTTGGTCCAATAAAATTTTAAAAGTTGTGAAGAGCCGCATTCAGCCAGCAGGAGGTCTCTGACGCGCATTGTTCTTTGTAGCCGTATGCGCCCAAAGAGCGTCATCTTGGAACACGGTAGCCGGTTTTCCTATTACATCCACGGCAGACTGTGATGGACGTTTATGTACATGCATTGTTCCCTGTCAACCTCTGCATGTGTTGGCACATGAGTAGTATAAAAATGTTGATGCGGCGAACATGTTAGCAAACAGTTTCCTGTTTACAAATGCAACTTACACAGAACTATTTAAGCTTCCATTTGGACTCCTATTTCTGGCCACCCAGTGAATGTAAGTCTAGGATTCACTGTCTTAATGTGCACCTTACATCTTAATAAGAGAATATTGATAAGTGGAGGTTTAAAGATTATAACTTCAACCTGACAAGCGCATGCGTCTTCGCAACCAAACAGCACAGCAGCCGATTCCAATAATTTGTCTCTCACATTCCCATAAGAAGCTCTACTAATCTGAGAAATCAGCAGCTCGATTGGAATGAAGACCTACACACTCTCGGAACATTTGGCACATACATCACTGCCACGCGTAATCAATGCCCTCATACCTTCTATGATTCCCAAATGAACCCTGTAGCTTTTTTGGCTTAGTGCAAGACACTGAGTCAAACAGAGAAGGGAAACAAGACTCTGTGGTTATCCAGCACAAGCAAGCAGAGCAGGAGATGTCAAGGTAATCTAAAAACAATTAAGATTGCCTTCCTGATAAAATGAGTGAGAAATTGGGTGGACAGTACCTAAAGTCCAAAGAATAGAACAGAGGAAAACAGAAAAGAATAGCATACAACATGCACTCATGTCCACCAGAGACTCGGTGTGTGTCCAAGAGATGGATATTATCCGCTTCACTGGCTCCCTCTCTCTCTCTCTGCTAAAATGTTGTTTCACAGTCCAACGGACGATCGAGTTTCCGAGCTGCAATCTGTGGTGAGCAATGCGTTGCCAATAACAGCGTTCACATGAGTCTTGATACTAGCTCCAGCGAGTGCCAATGCCTAATTTTAATTACGGGAAACCTCTTGGTTCGCCAACAGCTTTATCACTTCTAATTGCCCCTGTTTCAAAACTATGTTGTCTCTGCATTGAGCAACTCTGAGCCCCATTTTTTTTTTTTTTTTAATGTGCAGCGATAGATGTTTGGGAGTTTATCCATCATGTGTCCTGCATGAACACTCCCAAAATATTCCTTGTCACTTTCAATGATAACTAAGAGAGAAGGACTAGACTTTTCCAAACATTCCCTAGAGAATGGCGAAGAGCTGCAAGGGCAGCGAAAAAAGAATAAGCGAAAAGGAGCCTTCTGCAACCTGAGATGCTGAGCACAGAGATGATCATTAAGCAGATACGGTGAATGCAGCATTATCTGTGGAGTGTGGATTATAATGAATGGCTGATACAGTAGAGAAGATGAGACCCCATGGGAGAGGGGAAAGAAGTGGAGCCTGGGGATGAGAAGACAGGAAAATAGATTATGGAGAGAGAGTCTGAAGAAGGAAATATACGAAAATACCAGAGGGTCGAAAGGTGGAAAAACGGTAGAAAAAGCAGCAGAGAAAAGCAGAGAGTGCAGTGTCCTCTGGAAGGTCAGAAAAGAAATGTTGATATGCTTTGCAGAAAGCGCTCCCTGAAATATCATCTTCTCCTGAATCTGAGGGCACACAGCATGAGAAGAAAAAAAAGAAGCGTTCTGTGACCTGCAGCTGCAGCATCTTACAAACCAAAAGCCTGCTGAAGCCTCGCTATAACAAGCGGCAAGATGATGAGGTGCCTATGAGGTAGAGGTGGAGAAGGAAAGTGGGAGAGGGAGGGCTGAATAAGACGACAGGATCAAAGTCAGATTAGCTCTCCTTAAACCCTTCAGTCACTTTAGGTGATTCTATGAGCTTTGTCACCGTATGAATTCTCCTGGAGCATTTTATGGCTTTTTGTGATTTCCACCCTTTGCCATAGCCACACCCTGACACACGGTGTCACAGGTTCAAACGGAGGGCGTTTAAATTGAAGGTTTCTAAGTTAATGTATATGCGTTACACCCATATGGCTAATGCCTCTCTCTCTGTTTCTTAGTGTTACCTTAAAATTAAATCCCTCATATTTCCCAGAGGTGTCGGATGCTGAGGTCTGAAAGCCGGCTCACGTGATTGAGCTCTGATCCCCCTGTTAGCTTACGGCCCCTGACACACAAACACACACACTCGTAATCGGACACACTCTCACCCAACCTCTGGGCCGATAGGCATCAGGTCTGCCCACCTTGGAGGGTGTGACGGGGTGCTAAGCCTGCTTACCATGGCGCAGAGTGAGTCTCTCACACACATGCTGACTGCATTGAGTTAACACGGTCTCTAATGATATGTACCCAAGTGAATGGGTGCGCATGTATTCATGCTGGCAGCATGGCTGTAGGGATGGCAATATCTGCTGGTTGGTCTGCCCACGTCTGCTCCAGGCTGAAATATCTCAACACCTATTGGATGGATTACCATAAAATGTTGTACAGATATTCGTGGTCGCCAGAGGATGACGTAGGTGATTCCCTGACTTTTCCTCTCGCGCCAACATGAGGTTGACGTTTGTATTTTTCAGTGACATGTCTCCACAACTTTTCATAGATCGGTATGAAATTTGGTACAGGCATTCATGTCCCGCCTCAGGATGAATTGTGATAAATTTGGGGTTGATAACATAGCATGCCAACATGCTAACTTACGATGGAGAACAAGGTAAACAGAATACCTGCTGAACATCAACATGTTGCCACATTGTCATTGTGAGCATGTTGCCATGCTAGCATTAGCATTTAACTCAAAGCAACGGCGTGCGTAATAAAAGCCTCACAGAGCTGCTAGCACTGATGTGACTCTTGGTCTTGTTCTACATTATTGGGTTTATTAGGGGTCACGCTGGCTTACTACATGTAAACCAGGACTGTCATCCTGCCAGGTCTTTTGGCAACAATGGATATCAAAATAAACTTGAAGTTGAATACAATGACAATTTCGGCACTGTTTATTGTTGTTTGCCTTTTGTCCTTGGATTCAAATGACATTACCTGCCCAAACATTTTAATAAAACATTCTGTGAAAGCACTGTTAAACTTTTCCCTCCATTGGGAGTGTGCTAACACATGAAGCCATCAGACATGTAGTTGGAAGAAGACCCACAACATCTGGTCCACATTTTGTCAGAAGTCATGGCCCCTCTCGCGCTCTCTCTCCTGCTGTTTGTTTGTGATCTTCTCCTCCTCCTCCTTCTCCTCTACAGCCATTCTACCGGCTCCTGTCATGCTGGGTTGCGTTGGTCCGTTCCTCACTGTTTGCGCAAGGAACCGAAGGGGAGGAACTGAAGTGCAAACCAAATTGCCGACAAGTGTCTCCTGAGGTCACATAAATTGTTTGAAAGTGTGTGTAGCCATGTGTGTGTCCACATTGTCACGTTTTTTGTGCAGTGGTTGTCACTGCAGAAGACTGGTTTCATGCACTGCTCGTTAATCGCTATCCTTTTGGCCTCTGACAGGGGAACAAAATTATGCCCGACAAACAAGACTCCTGAGGATGTAGCAAAAGCGCAGCAAGCTCGGCTAACGTAGTAAAATGAAGGGCACTTAAATGGCTACACATGTTCGTACGTCATATCGGCGCATTAATAGACATGAGCTTGATACCAATTAGTGTTAACCCAGTCCCTGCAAGTTGATCTCATTTTACCTCCGTGACCCCGATGGTTTTGGAACAGGCTTTAGGCTCGGCCCAGTTTAGCATGGATTCACTTGAGAGGAATTGGCCTCTTAAGACAGGTCTGATCCAGAACTGAGCGAGCGCCATTGCCACAGAGAGTAATTGGGGTGATATGTAAGTGTGTGAATGTGCAACCATGCGCAAAGATCTTTATGTGTTAAATGATTTGGGCACTGAGTTAGCCTATAGCACAAAAAGCCAGCAGCGAAAATGCCGTATGAAAGAAAGAGACAGAAAAAAAAAAGATTTAGGACACTTACTTTGCTAATACTTCTTATCGTTGTCCTTTCACTCCCTCCTTTAGCCTTACTGTACATGTACCCTACTTAGTTTGTTCATAGTCTAACCTTTCCTGGGCCTCATGCAAGAAGGTTCTCTGTCACTTTTCTCTGTGAGACTTGCATGGGAGCATTCCAAATCTCACAAAATGTGTCACAAGTCACTCGTGTCATGTTGGCAAATGCCACCTGTACACGAGTAGGTGCACACAGATGAGGGTTTACCATTAACATTATCGGGACAACCAAAATGCCATATGAGGCTATGTGTAGCACAAAAAACCCTATTTAAATGAGTTGTTGCCACCCAAGAAAATAAAACATTAATCAGCAGATAACCACTTTAAAAACATGATCTGGAGATGCTTCTTTCTTGTAGGATGCTTTAGTTAGCCACAGTAGCCATAAACACACAGACCTTAACACACACTAATCAAGCTTTCCAATGCCTCACAGTGAGCAGCACCCAATATCCTTCTAAAAACATCAATGACCAATCCACCGCAAGTGCCCTCGTAAAAAAGCATCTTGACGTGTGACTGCTGATGGAAACTCTCTGTTCCCCTGGAACAGAACACAGTGTCCTGTCCACTCTGAGAAAGGAAAGCACAAGAACTTTTAAAGGTCTCGAAGACCTGCTTTACAAATGGTCATGAGTAATCGCAGGCTGCTTTAAAATGTGTGGCGTTCACTGAATCCTTGTTGTGGCGAGGAACTGTAAGGTGTTTATTTGCTTCGTCTCTGAACACCCCAAAAACAAATCATCCTTTTAAGAGTGTACGCCTCAGCCCCGCCCCGACAGACTTGCCTCTACATCTCATTTGAATGGTGGATGGTTGGGTGGGTGGGTGTGGTTGAAAGGACCAAGGGTGGTGAGTGTTGCTTGGCTCGATGTCGTATTTTCCAGCATGAAGAAAACAAGTCTATTTGTGAAGTCGCCACAGGAGCAAAATGTACCTTTGCTACAGGAGAGTGTTACTTGTGAGAGTGCGTGTGTGTGTTTGCCGTGGCCGGCTCGGAGGCTGGCTGGCTGGTCTCGGTGTCATTTGGCAGCTTGGCTGGTGAGCCATGTTATTACCAAAGCTCTGGTTACACACAGACATGACCAAAAATTTATTAGAATATACAGCAGCTTTCAAACATTTCTACCGATTAGGTTGTTTCATCAGACGTTTAAACAACCTCAAATTAAAATAAGACATGCCATAAAAGATGTCCTGTTCAGGTGTTGAAAATGTAATTACCATAGATTTTCCCACAGTACCCTTTCTCCCTCTTCCTCTGAACTCTTACATCACTCATCAGTGTGTGAGAATGAAAAATGAAATGTGTGTGTGTGTGTGTGTGTTTGTGGGACAGGGATAATGAAGCAGAGCAAGAGCACAAGGCTGTAATTTAGTAAACCATGAGATTGCTGGTGTATCAGAATGGCAGAACAAATAAAAAGTCACAGTCACCCCGGCTCCCTCTCTCCCTGCCACTTTTCCATCAGGGGTATAGTTAGTATAGTGGGTATTAGCCCGTACCCACATCCCATAGTCATAACTTTGAGGTCAGTGCTGCTGTTTAAAATGAGCTCCTAAGGTCTGTCAGTGTGTGATGCTCCTGCATCGGACCAAACGGCACCAGAATATAATACCTATCGAACATTTTCCACTGCAGCTCCCAGGTCAATGAAGTTGAGTCAAGTAACAAATAAATGTGCACTGTTTTGTAAGAAAACCATAATGACATACTGACAAACTTAACATACACTATACGTTTAATAACTTTGTTGGATCCCTTGAGCTGTTCCCTTTCCAGATTAGCTATTTAAAGTTGATTTATTTACTCGAGGGATAAAGTATGTTATTTTGTGATGTGAAATGTACAATGCTATGTCAAATTGCCTGGTAATGTATTGTAGTGAGAACCACAGTCACCATTACTGGGGCATCCACTAATCACAGGGTTGGCAGTTCAATCCCTGGCTCCTCCTGTCCACATGTTAAACCCACGATGGTCAGGCCAGCACCTTGTATGGTAGCTTGCTGTCATCTGTGTGTGTGAATTAAATTGTAAAGCTCTTTGGACAAAAGTGCCATGTAACTGCAGCTGTTTACACAAACAAATGTCATCATGGCAATGCTAAACTTTACAACAGTGAGTTCCATGCTGTGATATACAGATTTGGAAGGGAGAACCTGTGTTGAATGGGTTCTCAGTATTGGCAGATACCCTGAGTTGGGGTATTGGAATTGGTATCTGGAGAAAAACAGTTGGATCGGTGCATCTCTAACCTTAACTTTAAAGCATTTACTGTGCACAGATATTGTAGAAAGTGAGAATTAAAAAAATAAAAAGGAAGCATTAGACTTGTCCGTTGAATGTGAACAGGGGATTTTACAGAATCGTCTAATATCGACCTTCATGTCTGGCAATAGGGTTGTTGTAGTGACAAGCCAGTTTCCCTGTGTTCCAGTAACCCACATTTGGAAAAACTTAAAAGCTTGCTGGGAAATGAATAATCCAGAGCCTCTAAAAGGACCCAAGGACTTTGAAGCTTCTTATGGTTCAGCTGATGTTGATTGTGCTATGTTAACCCAGAGAGGTGAAGCAAAATTTCCCTTCATCCGTGATTTGACTGAAGTTGAGGCACATTTGTTGTAGCAGTCTGCTCTATCAGGTTGCTGAGCTCAGGGACTTTAACACCGGGATCAGCAGAGATGACATGACAGGCAAAAGTTACTCAAGAGCACAGATTGTGTGCTGGGACGTGATAAATATGTCAAACAATTGTGCTTAAATGAGGTCATTGACACGCTCCTATTGTCTCCAGCATGATGGTCTGTGACCGGCGTGGGAGGAAACAAATTGCAGACATTACAAAGTAAAGTTATCAGATTACAATGCAAAAGGAAGCAGTGTACAATGGAGGTCACGTGCATGTTTAGTACTGTACATCATCCTATTCTGAAAGTTGTACTATAAACTCATATGAGTATATTCTAAATGGCTGTTTTTTTTGTAGTTTTTCTCCATTTTGTTATTTTCAACTAAACACTATTTTATGAATGAGGAAAAAATAGCACAAATCTGCTTCTGAATATGAGAATGAACACTCTTGCTACGGCCCTCTAAGTTTATTCTGGTTTAGGGTTCATCCCAAATTTAAATCCCAGAAGACGCCTCGGTCTGTTCAAGGCCATGCTGTTGTTTGTGAAGTGACATGATGATCATGCATGCAGAGTATGATTCAGAGTATGAGTAGTCAGTGCGCATCCAAGGTGTGGTGTAAAAGGATTGGTGTAAAAAGCCCGTTGCACTCATTTGTGTGTCAAAATGAAGGTTAAACAAATAAACGTATTAAACCGGTCCCTGGCCAGGAAAAACGAAAAAAGACGTGATCCACGAACGTGAGAGAGGCTTGTGAAAAGAAAAAGAGGAAGCTGATATGTCAGAGATAAGCCTAGAGAGAGTTGCAATGCTCTTTGTGCTGGATATGTTGACATAGAGAACATAGATTAGATAGATTGTTTGATCCACAATCCCATCAAAGACTTGAACTCACCAAAGTTTGACAACTGACCAAAGGTTGCTGCACTCATGCATTGTACCTATATTATATTAAGGGTTAAAAATCTTGTAACGTTTCATCATATTAGCAGTGTCTGTTCCCTAACAGGGCAGCGGGCCCCTGTAGTCCATTCTGGTCCTGTATGTGGAAGATATGGCACCTCTTTTTTATTTTCAACTGAACCCAGAGAGAGCAAGACCAAGCCTGGCAGCACTGGTGCCATATTGAACAAGATATCAATCACTTTGAGGGATGGCACTACATTTGTCTAGTTTTGATCCAGCAATTTAGGGACATCCTTATGTATTAGTAATTTATTTATTCTTCTTTGGCACTGTGGCCTTTGCTGTCGTGTTTCTGCTAGGAACTTCTCAGAGAAACCGATCCAATCCAGCTACTTTATCACAAAAACGACTTTAAACCTGTCACATAAAGGTGAATTATTGGAGGAACATTCTGTGAATCTGACTGAAATAGGAAATCGTCTCAGCAGGCATTTTTCCCACACCTTGTTAACCCCAAGGACTTAAACACTTGGACTGGCAGAGATGGGTCACGGCAGGCAGTGACTCAATGCCATTGTTCAAAGGGTGGGAAAGAGGAATAAGTGAGGGACTGAGTGGAAAACAAAAACGGAAAGTTTCTTTTTTAGAGACAGAGTAATTTTTATTCGCATCCTATTCATCTTCTTTCCGACTGGTGTGCAGAGGCATCTCGTATATCCTGATGATGAATACGAATTTGTAGTGGAGCTACGTGGAGCTTTAAAGCCAAGTGGTGCAGGACTGACAGCAAGACTGACCCATATGGACAGCTAGACAGATAGTCATCCCGCCTGCCAATCTCACCTTGTCCTCAGAGAGGCTAATGTTTCTGGGAAAATCCCACTCCACTTGCTGCCCTGTCTGTTCCTTACAGCTGGCACGGGCCTATGGATGGATGACAGAGTGAGGGAAAATGGGATCCAGTGAGCTGGTAAGACAAATAGGGTGAGAAGGATGTGGGTGCAGGATGTGGGTGAAGGAGTGGATATGGTTGAGTGCAGGGCTGTCTCTGTGATTGGACATAATCTTCTCCCACCTCTGGATCTTTCTCACTTCTTCTAACTGCATCCCTTTCCCTTCGATGTGTTTACGACACAGACACAGCAGCTCAGACACTTCCCTGGCAAAGCATAGCTCTGAATGTCACTCTGTTTCAGCAACACCTAAATCACCACCGGCCCCAGGGTCCAAGAACAAAAAAAACAAAACCCCTTCAACATATGACAATAGGATGCAAGCGTCGGGAAGGTGGCTTGGCCAGGCGCTTGTTTTTCACATTGTGCTTTACACTGATTTCTCCCGACTTCCGTACAAATTAGGTGCCATTATTGGGCCGACAAACCTGCTCCAAAGAGGGGAGGGTTGAACTTGGACGGGCTGTCTAAACAAACACAACAATGGCTTTTATTGTCGCGCTGGCTCAAACTCACCCACACACCCCTGGCAGGCAGCGCAGCTTTCAGTGGAACAGTCCGTCGGTAAGCATAAAGGTTGATTTGGCTGATTATGGACTTCAGCGGTGCTCTTACTGAGACATGGCTTCACGTTCTCTCTCTTTTTCTGCCACTCCACAGCGTTCCCAGCTTTGTTGGATGGAGAGATAAAGGAAAAGCAGGCTGACAGAAAGTAGATGGAAAAAGGGAATGCTTCTTGCTTGCCCTTGAGGATTTTCCAACTGTGTTTTCTTTAATACCCCTCCATAATAGATTTTCTTGGAGCTGTCCGTTCCCTTTTGCCTTTCATATGTGTGAACAGTGAATTTTGGTGCCTGCCCAGCTAGTGCGGCCCTCCCGGCTGGCACCATACGTCCATCACTGTTCTGGCGAAGTGGCCGCATAAAGCACAGCATGGTCGGCACTGGAATGCCTCTGGTTGTTAGTGGTTAACCCAGGGCTCCCCACGGGGCTCGCTGCTCACTCGTCATCTTGCCAACCTCCCAGTGAATTGCATAAAGTTTCCGGTGTCAATGACGTAGGAGTGATCATTCAAAAATATAGGCTAGCGTATACATTTAATGGTGAGAAATAACCATATTTTCCATGTTTTGATATTACCTCTAGAGAAATGATTTTCCTGTAACACGCAAAGCTCACTCGCATGCAACTAAACTAACTAACTGGTTTTCGGACAAATACGTTGACATTCCCACAACCTAACAGGGAACCACGTTTGATTTTGAAACCAGGAGTACCTCTGCTAAGCTATCGAAAAAACTGTGCAACAGGTGTTTGCTACATATTCCAAGAAAAAAAAGCTATTATTTTCAAAAAAGGGAGAGACTAAAGCCCTGCTCACACCAGAAAGTAGCACAGTCATCCTCCTGCTCTCCGAGCTAGCTAGCTTGCTCTGTATTTTGGGCCACATTTGTACCATCAACTATTGTCTCATAGCCACCAACAACGCCTCTGCTGTGGAGCAGTTTATGCACAAGCAATTGAATTATCCACTTTTATTTAAGTCTGCTCGGAGGGCATGGTGCAGCAAAGCTAATAAGCTATGATAGCTTCCTCCCTCGCCTCAAAGGTCGGCATTGCAAGATAAAATGAGTGGTAATGAAGAACTAAAGGGGAAGGAGGGTTGACTCCTGAACTGGATAAGATTGCATGCCAAGGCTAGACAACTCACTGCTCTGGACTAACAGCTAGAAGTGCTTCCTCTCCTCCCTCTGTCTGTCCTTGACTCCATTTGTACCATTCCACTTTCCTGCGCTCCTCGTTCCTAAAGTAGCTTTTATCTCTCCCTTATCAGTTGCTTTCCCCCGATTATGTTTTTGTATGCAACCCCTCCCTTTGTCTACCAGCTGTGAGCAGGAGCTTAACTGATTGACCTTTATTACAAAGCCATAAGAGTCAACTGGGGGAGCAGTGCCAACAAGTGAATACAGCCCTTTTAATACTCACAGTACCATTTCAAATCATAAAGTACCATAACATAAAGTGACTACAGTAATTGCATTATAGTTGTAGTTTGTGGACCTTTATGGTTCGTTGTAGAAGTTCAGTTGGACAATGGAAGAGAGATACCAAGTAGGAGACATCCAGATCCTGTCATGAACCCTGAAAGCTCATTATACTCGCGCATATGCTACGTCGAGCTCCACGCTCACAAAATGTGATCACTATATTTGTTTTCAGTGCCTATACTTGAGCCTGGCCACAAGTCCTGGCTGCGACACCACGCTTCAGTTTTCTTACTTCTCTCATCTCCTGCAGTTCCCTCTTCTTCTGCTCCGATGATTATTTCTCCATGCCACTGTCCTGCATGTGTCTGGTTTTGGGTATCAGTCCTGTGCTGAGACTTTCTGGCAAAGGCAGAGGTGAAGGCTAAGTGTTGCATGGTGTTTTGGTTACTGTGGCAAAAACTGGTGCCACTGAACGCCAGATAGAATCATTAAAGAATGTTTATTCTGCCATATTTCTTAATTATTGAAGATTTGATTTGCAAGTGTTTGCCATTTTGCTAACCAAGGACTTACCTAAGTGCCATTTTGTGTTTTAATTATGTGCTATCAATCATTGGGAGTACGTGTTGCTTTTTGCCAATGGTGTGTATCTCATTCTCTCTCACTCACTCACTGTCTCTCTCTCTCTCTCTCTCTGTGTCTCTGATGAGCTGCCATTAAACATCGGAGCAGAGGTAGATTGTCTAAAAGGCACGAGTCCCAAAACCACAGCGCCATCAGAGAAGAAAACCACAGACGCAGCTGTTCAGACAGAACAGAGCGAAGGATAAGTCTCTCTCACTCTCTTTCTCTGTCTCTCTCTCTCTCTTTTTTTTTTTAGAGACGGGCCTCATTAAATGGAAGTAAGGCTGCTCGGGTCCAAGACCAATGAGAGTCATGGCCCTCGAGAGCGCTCTGCTGCTAACCATAGTGCTGGCATGGTGCTATGTGGAAAACAAGTGAATCAAATGCAACCGCTGAGCTGCAGCGAGCGTACAAAGTCATAATATTACGTGGTATTACGTGGGTGCAGTAACAAGGCATCAGCTGTAGCAACAGTGGTGCTGCTCCACAAAACAGTGGTGAAACACTATGCGACGGTGGCTTTTTTTTCTTTTTTACGACTGGAGTCATGTACCAAGCACACAGTCAGGGGAGAGGGGGCAGCAAAGTCACCCCTGTCGCACCTTTTTTAACCACACTAGCAGGGCTCTAAGGATGGCAGTATGGTCAGTTGGTGCACCACTGAAATGTATCAATAACTTTAGGAGGGATTGATATGAAATGTGTTGCAGGAATGAATGATTTACAGAGCATGATTCATACTGACCGTGTCAATCCTGGTCTTTTCTTCCAACCGTGAGATTTACATTTGTGGTTTTGAGTGTAATGTCTTGTCAACTGTTGGATGGATTGTTGACATTTGGTAAACGCACATTGGTGATCCCTTAACTCTCCGTGTAGTGTCATCGTTAGGTCCATTTCTTAATTTTCCTCTACTTTATGGCCAAATGGCTGCAAAACTAAAGACATTTCCATCAGCCTCAAATGTACACTGTGTTTAGTACTATTAGTTATCATGCTAACATGTTAAACTAAGATGGTGAAAATGGAAAACATTATGGCTGCTTAACATCAGCATGTTAGCATCATCCCAGTGACAATGTTAGCACTCTCTCGCTAGCATTTAGCCCAAAGCACAGCGGTGCCTAAGTACAACCTCACAGAGCTGCTAACATGGTCTTGTGTCTTAGTTTGCAGAACAATGGTTTTTACATAAAATTACATAAAAGTTAGCAAAACCATGATCTCTATTTTTCTCTAACCGTAACCAAAACATTCTAAATTATGCAAAATATCTCACTTCAACCTTAAATTAAGTTAGGGGTCATGCTTGGTGTATCACAGCAGCTTTTAATATGGAGGACATAACAGAAAGACTTGGTATTGACAGTAGTTTATTGTGGTATTTCATGCTTTGGGTACCTTTTGTGGTTTATACTTGCAGACTTCACTGTGATGTGTGCTCATGTGATTTTCTTTTTTTTTTCTTATGTAATTTCAACATCGGCTGCAGCCTTAAACTGATATGGATGGTCACAGACACTAAACAGGTATGTGCAGCAGATGTAGTAGCCACGGACCGACCGAGAGTGTGAGCAGTGGAGAGAGAGAGAGAGAGAGAGACAGTAATGTGGTTAAGAGTCTGTTTGGGCACACTCCATACCTTAAACAAACAGGCATTCTGCTCCTTCTGTAAACCAGACACGTGTGGTTTGGTTGGAGCTCTTGGCAACCTCCTCGTTTTTCTTTCTTTGTTAGTTTAATGCAACCATACGGCACCTAACCTAACAGGTGGTTAATGACTTTGACCAAGTTACCAATCATTCCTCCTATGTTGCCTTATCAGCCATAACTGTAGAAATACAACATTCCCAAATGAATTTGAATGGTTTCTTACAGACGTATGCAGGTTTAGGCATCACCTCAGAGGCATCGCACTGTGTAAACCTGCACAATAACATTGTAATA
The DNA here is from genome assembly GCA_036023855.1 of Gadopsis marmoratus. Classification (NCBI taxonomy): domain Eukaryota; kingdom Metazoa; phylum Chordata; class Actinopteri; order Centrarchiformes; family Percichthyidae; genus Gadopsis; species Gadopsis marmoratus. The sequence goes on from JAVQJF010056706.1 coordinate 22,436, forward strand.
TATGTAAAGGATTTTACTTCCTAACTAATTTTGCCCAGAAATATGTCCATTACTCCAGCAGAACTTAGTACATGTTGAAAATATAATCACCAAAATGCCACTGAAATAAAGGCTATAATCTAAAAAAAAACATGATTCAATTTTAAGATTCAGTAGAAGTTCTGGATGTCTTTTCTCTAGATGTCATGAAAGCTGCTTATCAGCTGCTCCAACAATAAACTTAAACTTTTGAAAAAAGCAGAGAACCAACAGGCTACATGAAATCAATTTTGCTCAAATTAATCTCCAAAAAACCTCCTGTTTTAATGGTCTAAAACCACACTTGCATTCGTAGTGGAATGTCAGAAAGGGCAGCTAAAGTTTGCAGTGTACCACCAGTCTGAAGATCTCTTGCTAGTTAGCTAGCTGTTATTCTTTGGCCAAAAATCCACTTTAACAATTTAATGTGTTTCAGATTTTTGTTCTGATAAAAACACAAGACATCATGGGTTGCAAGTTTGTTGTTTTATGATCACAAGCTAGCAAGACATGCTGGATAGGGTCACACACAGCACTTTCATTTCCATACTTTGGAGGTCAGAGTCAAGTGTTTGAGAGTTCATAACTTCCACATTCAGTGTGCGTCATGTTGATCTATTGGAAGGGGGCGAGTCAGCAACCAAAACATCCAATATTTCACAAAGTTTGTTTTCATCCAGCTATTTTTTATGTGTATCATCAATCAATTTGCGTATAAATAAATTGGAGTGGAAACACTCGGCTGTATCGATAAAGACAAAATCTCACAACGTGCAGTTGAAATAGACTTAAAGAATAAATCATGACGTACATAAATCACGTGACTCCTGCTTCACTGAAGATGTGAAAAATAGCAGCAGATGAAAACATCAGGTCTGTGTAGAGTCTGATGAGGACTCTGCAACCTTCCTCATATTAAAACATACGTAAATACATATTGTGAGGTATTTTGTGGTCATCTTGTTGCCCACTCTTCTTCTGCAGTTGTGTAATGGCACCCAAGTGGAGAAATAGCGCCACCAACTGTTTATCTCTATGTTCTCTTTACCATAGATTTCGTTAAATACCATCTCTGTTGTCGAGAGCAATGTGCTTATTGTCATGTGAAATCAACAAAGAAAACAAACTTCACTTCCCTACATAACAAGTGACGGTACTCGCGGAAAGTTTCGACTGATCTTGGCGAGCTCGTAATCTTTTCTCAGTCCAAATGTAGTTTCTCGCTAGCAGTGAATCTCATTTCCGCATCATTGTTTTCGATCCTTTAAGTTGCCCTTCATTTCACAAACATGACAGAATGTCATCAGAATGTCGAGTCCTTGCCGTCTGTGGTTGGGATACTTCAGTCAAGCTGAGCAGCATTCCCCCCTCCCCCCCCCACCACAGTCTGGGATCAGATTCTCTCAGATAATACCAGAGTGGATGGTTAACACGGCCTGTTTGGCTTCTTCTGCAAACAGAGGCTCATGTTTTCATTTGGACCTTCAGTCACACATCTCCCTCGACAGGTTTGTTCGGTCAGTGTGTCGCCCTTCGTGCAAATACCTGGGAATGGATAACATGTACACACATCACAGCCAAAACACCGCGTGCACACACTCTGTGGCGAGATGAAAACCAGCTACTTTGCCTTTAGTGAAAACATTTCCTGGTTGCCACGGTAACTGCCCAAGTCAGCCAAACCACAGATTTCACCATTGAGCCCATAAAGATGACGGCTATTTATCTTGTCCCACATTCAACAGAAGAATGATATGGTATCAAATCTACTCCCCACAAGTACATTAAAGTCCGAGAAACCTTCGCTAAGCTGCTGCGAAGCACATAATCCGATGTCAGATGGAAAACCGATTCTTGATGACCCTTTAAATACTTTGCCACAGATAATCACGCAGCATAGGGTTAGCCTAATACACAGGTAACGGTGAACACAAGACAAACAACAGAAAGTTGAATTAGGGAACAGCCAGTTTGTGCTTCTCAGTCTCCAGTTCACTTTAATTAAAGCCCATATAACTAAATGTGTTTTCTCTTTCAGTGGAACTCTGCGGCACGTGCACCTCTGTTTAAGCTTGTCACACAGTTGGCCAACACAAACTCTGATGAGCTGCGTGGAAGTCATTATTATTATTATTATTATTATAAGGGTGTGCCATCCTCATGCTACAATTTGTAATCGCTCTGCTCAGCATTTATCTATTACCCATGTACCCATAACTGTGACATAACATCCTTTTTCTGGACTGAGCGCGGGACATCTTTGTTAAAGCAGAAGGCTAATTACAGATATCAAACCTACTGTGACTGATGTTGTGTGTTCTCTATACATACATAATCTTGGAGTATGTGAAGCATGTGCAGATCAGTGTCTTGGCTGCAGAGGCAGATGTATTCCGATAAAGATTATGGTGGAGCCCAAAATGTGTCATGTGGGGAATGTTGTAATGTCTGGTCAGATGTTTAGATGCTTCCTGATTTAAATGATTTGACAATTATATTTAGGAATGCTTGTGTTTGGACAGTGCACATTTGGCTTTTGTTAAATGAAAGACAAAGGTTGTAGAAAGAATGTAAAAAAAAACAAGGAAAACAATTGTATTCATTGTTGTATCATAACATATATTAAGATATCATATTTGCACAAGTATTGAATAATTTCAAACGTTACCCACTTGCAAGGTTGTCAGTTTCATAACCTTTGCACACAAATCAGTCAGCATTAGCCGTGTAAAGCTGACACTAGACAGCTTTCTGACATGTGTTAAGCATTTGGGCTGTATACTGTTGATCATCTCACCACTGAGTGAAATGTGTGTTTTTTTTTTTCCCACCTCAGATATAAAAGAGGTAGCTTGCATCATTGCACAGAAGTAGTGACACCATGGGGACTTAGGAATTATGAAAACAACTGACCGTTCACACCTCCGTGCACCATACACAACACACTTGCGTCATCCATTCATTAACGAAATGCAGTAGCAGCAGCAGCAGCATCTGGAAAGGGGACACACTCCGGTGTTCGAGCCCCATGCCACGCAGGTGAAAATTTGCCAGTAAAAGATATGAGCTCTCATTAATTTTAACAGGGCAACAACCCCCTACCAAGGGTCCCGCCCCTCCAACAGCAAGGGTGGGATTTTACTGGCTCGTTAATGTGACTGACAGCTCAACAGGGTCGGTCTGTTTGTCTGCTGCGACGCAACGGCTTCCATACTTCATAAAAGAGAATGACGACAGTCAGTCAATAGTGCCAGTGGGTTACTGGCTGCAGATATTACAGCATGCAGGTTGGTGCCAGCTGGTTGGCTATAAGCTCTGTGGTCATTAGACACGCATAGCTCACTCTCTCCCCTCTATCATCCACCGTGCGTGAATGCTTGACGAAAAAGAACCCAGTCGGCCATCACATAGACAAACAGATAATGAAGTTACATTCGATGCATAACGACAGCCTGACTCGATTTTCTCATCTTTTCCACCACAACAATCAATTCTCAACTAAATATTTGTCGGTTGCTTCACGGTAGAACTGCTTCTGTCTTATGTGCACGGCTGTGGTTCTCTGTAGTCCAAACAGGCCAGTGGACACAGAGTGATGCTATGAAATGCACCTAAAGCATGCTGTTATCCACATACTGATGCTCCCAACACACACATAATATGTTAGTAATACATATATATATATATCTTTTTTATAGCACTTTTTTTTTGCTGCAATGTAGAAACTACTTCACATAATTCCTTTCATTATGTAGCCTAAAAGCTTGTTTGTGTTCTGGATTACATTTTCCGATAACATGACTTTGGGCTACAATGCTTTGACATGTGACAATCAATTACCAAATGTTTGACTGTCAATGAATGCACCGTCAGAAAGAGTTTTGACATTTGTCCCTGCTCACACAACATGACAATGATGTGTAGCAAATGAGTGTTTGCAGATTATAATGCATACAGAAATCAGTGGAAACCAACATCTGCGTAGAAAGTAGGAAAATAATTTTAACGTGGAAAATGTACTGAGAAATTCTGTCCACAAATGACAGCTACAACATGCAGCAGACTGACATGGTAATTTCTAAATTTTTCAGTCTAATCCCTGGTTTACAGTAACTCCATGAATGATATGTTTTTTGGTCAGCCTTGGCAGAATTGTTCTTCCTTCTCTACACAGTGAAGAAAATTTTGCAGATGTCGCGAAAGATAAATGAACACTTCACTCCAGTGAGTACCGGGGGATAGTTTACATAATAGCAATGTGCATACATTTTGAAGACATGAAGGACGCCGACAAATTTATTTTCCTTATTTTCCCAACAATTTTCTGATCACCTTTCACAGATGTCCAAACCATGCGGCATGTCTTGACATTGGTAATATCACATTCAGTGTTGACAGGACTGTACCGATGATTAACATACTGTATTGCTTAATCATATTTCGAAAAATGTGTTCCAAATGGTGTGGACATAATGGCCTGTTCTTGTTTCCTTTAAGGTATTACCTTTGATGACTGTCAGTCTGAGTCTGCTCAAATGTTTTTCTGCAGGAAACTTTGCTTTGCAATTGAAGGTTTTGTTCCTTTCCAAAAACCTCCTCAAATCTTCTCAGATCTCATTTGTGGCCTCTCAGTCAACTAAAAGGCTTGTAGGAGGCTGGAATGGTCATTTCACTCTTAAAGTTTGTATTGGAGGTCATCTTGTGACTGAAATCATACGGGTTTATTACATCTAGAGCATGAATGTAAACAGCAAACTAATAACTAAAATTAAAGTAGTCTCTGTCTGTTGGGATATTCTGTTACACAGAACGTCTGATGGAAGACATACACTCCTATCGCGTTTCACTGGCATTATAGACACGACGCAAAGCAAATGTTTACAGCTCAAGTCTATTTCATTCTTTTTTATGCTACAGTAATTGTGTGTTGCTGACAAAACGTGGGTGACCTACACTCAATACTCAATACACATTCTTATACTCCAATATGTACTTAATATAATGTAACAGTTCTGTGATGGTCAGTGCTTTTATTTTGTAATGAGGTTTGTGTGCTCGTTTTCCATCACCCCGCCTCATTATATCTGATAGTGTACTGCAACAGAGTGAGAGAAAAGGGATGCAAACAGCCTTCTTGCTGGTTCCTTGCATTCTGGGTTGTCTTCTGCTACTGGGGTTGTAGGAATTGGTCCGTCTTAGATGGATTTCACTTTGAACAATCATGGAACGCTGGTGCAAAATAGCAGCCGTAACCCCCACCTCTCTGTTCCTGATGATCTGACTGAACACCTGACATTTACTGTCCACTTAATGTATTAAATCCCCTAATTGTCAATAGTGTTAAATTGAATAAATTGTGTCTTTCTCCTGTATGCCTGCAGGAGTGTCATCTATGTAGACAGTATCCTGAACAGTATCCAGCCAAGGAATAAAGAAAAAAGTCTGGCTCAGTCAGAGCCTAGGGACAGATTTATACAGAGGAGATTTGGATGATTACACACCATGAAGGTTCTCTGTGACTGAGATTGGAAAATGCCCTTCACGCCAGCCAATAAATCAACTATAGGATACAGAAGCCAGTGCTTAAAGTCTGGAAATTACAATGCAATGTAACATAAAAGTAATCTTTTATTTTATGATACAAGAAAGCAGAGACGTCCAGATATGCAGCTGTACTCCTTGTAACCTACAATGTGCCGCCTAGTAATGCATCTGTTCTAGTGTTTCTCTTCTTCCTGAGGATAACTGGCTAAACATAGATGCTATGATGCCATGTCTTGACTTTTCCAGCATCTCGAATGAATAATCAGAAGGAAATGCCTTAATGATCTAAAACAAAACTTTGTGTTTTTAATGCCTGACAGAATCTCGAGCTGGAGCCATGAAAAGAATTACACATGTAAGGGATTCTGGGAAGTGTAGGATTTCATCCTTCTGTTTCGCCATGTGATGGTCAGAAATAATTATTACTGGTACAGTGAAAAGAGACTTTTACTAAGTCTGACTTTGTGTTCATGTTTTTTTTACTATGGTTTCAGTAGAGGCTGACGTACTTGTCCGGGCGACGCCATTTCCAGTGAATACAGAGGCAGCAAGAGGCAACTGTGTTCTTTGTCCTGTCAATAAAAGAAATGCGTGTTGTTATTTTTGCAAGTCAAGCCTGATTAGCTTGTTTGCTTTCCCACCTGGGTTAACAGCCATTAATTGGCAGAACACCAGAACTGTCTGAGTTGCGGAGACGAGGGCTTAAGTTCAGAGGTCTGGAATCAGAGCAGGTACCATGGCACCATGGCATCTCAGGTATGCACAAAGCAAAGAGGAATTGGATCATTTGCCAGGTGAGACAGGAGCTGGATGTCCAACACCACCTTGGCATTGTAGGCGCACCTGAAAAATGCGTTTGAGCAAGCATGGGCATAAATTGCAAAATACTCAGTCTACCATAGCTAAATGTGTAATACCCATACTAAACGTGAAGACAATCATCTACTATGAGTTCTGGATTGAAGCATCCATTACGTTATGCATATATTAAAATGTATTTTTCCACTGCATGGTGCCATTCGAGATGTTCATTTATTGCAAACAAGCTGTTATTTTACCTGCTTTGCATGAGCTGAGATTATCATTACATATTTTCCTCCGTTTAAATACTGCTGCGTTGTGCCAACATAAACATGGTTCAGTAGGATTTCCCAGGGTTTGCCTCAACTTCCACCGGTGGATGGTGGCTGCCTGAATATACTGTAGATATGTTCCCTTTCTCAGATGAAATCCTTGCTATGAGCTATGAACTCTTCTCGTAATATTTAAATAGTGATATTTAATATTTGATCAGATCTGATTCAGGGGTGAATCACGAGAGGGTGCCTGTCTCGCAGAGGAGGCCGATCGTCTCCTCTGTGCGCTGGCCTGAGGTCAGCTGGCAAATGGTTAAACAGCAGCAGTGGATCAATGATCGTGGAGAGCACTGACTGATACCAGATGACCTGGCTGGCCCACCTGTGTTTGTGTGCGCGCATTCCCGTGCATTTGTGTAAGTGGGACGAGAAGCACCGCTGCTTGTTATCTCTCTTCAGCGAAAGCAGCCTGATATTTTATGAATCTTCCTCTCTGGGGGTGTATGTGCATGTTTGTTTCTTATTGTATCCCTCCTAGATTAGTTGCTTGGTTGCTTTCATCTCTCCATTAACACACACACACACGCCAAAATAAGTAGCGTTATAAAGTGCCAAGCGCTGAGCCCCTCGGCTCTCATAATGAGAGTTCCAGCACTAAAAAGCCAACCAGTTCAATGCAAACCACAGCAGAATGAACGCCAAGTACATGCACAGAGCGAACCGGACCCAGTACATGTTTGCAGCCACACAAACCACAATCTTGTACCAAACAACTCTGTGCACAAAAAGGTATACAGTGCAAAATGAGTTTTAATAGTCCAACATACTGTATGCTACATACCATAATGCTTTGGTACGCAACTCACGTCCCCTGGTCTCTTTCCTACGTGTGCTGAGGGCAGTTTACGATGCATGGGAAAACGCAGCCTTTGCACAGCCCCCAGCACACTGCACACAGTTGAGTTACAACTAGGAAGCGGTGGCACACAGTGGACAAAGTATACGAGGGAAAGCTTGTAATACAAGTATACTTTGCGTTGGAATGTGACACAGGAAAAAGCAAGTGTTGTGATTTTGCCAATTTCCTTTTAACGTTTACTGGCTTAAGCCAATAGCATTCACAGCATTTTGATTTTAGCAAGTAGTAGGTTTTAAGAATTTTAAGTATATATTTAAGAATCACTTTGGTCCAGACTATTGGATGGATTGCTGTGAAATTTGGTGGAGACATTCATGTCCCCCTCAGGATGAATTGTAACAACATTGGTGAGCCCCTGACAGCGCCATCATCAGGTCAGCATGTGTCCAATACTTTATGACCTATTTTTAATATTTCCATGTTTCTTGGTAACTAACTGCCAATGGGCACACACTGCCAGTGGCACTTTGGAAAAAAGCATGCCAAACGATTGTGTAATTTACCTTTTTTCGAAATCCACTGTTCTTACATCTGCCCATAAAAGCACAGTGACTCATATGTCCCCTGTAGCCTCCTGTAGCTCATCCTCATCACCAGGAACAAACACAGCGTGAGGGTTGACTGACCGGGTTAAATTATGTCATCGACCGTACATCTTCAAATCAGATGCCTGGGATTATTTACCAGGCTTTGTTACCATGCGGGCTTTTTATAGTCCCTTTACTCATGAGCCCTCATAAGTAACCGTTTCCTGTGTGGATGCTCAATGATGATATCATAGTCTGAGTAGTTTAGAGGCTGATAATCATTTTCAAGTGAGGGAGGTAAATTTTGTGTTGATATGTGGGTTGGGGGAAGAGTGACGTTGGCATGAGAATGAAAGGCACTGAAACACGGATTTGTGGTGTGACGTTAACCAGTCGGAATAATTGGGTTGGAAATTTGTCGCCTGTGAACAAAAGAGAAAATGTTCAGCAGCATTTCGAAGAGAACATAGCTAAGAAAAGGTTAATGGAATACACACACACACACACACACACACACACATAAATGTTCACACCAACACTTAAAATAGTGGGTTTATCCACAAGGATAAAGGGTGAGTGCATTGTCCAGGGAAAGTCAGAGGTTTTATGAAGAATCTGGCCTGAAATAAAACAAAATGTTCTAGACAACAGCTACTTTCAGCCAAAAACATGTTCTAATCGCACCTATAATTCTTATGAGGTGATTTACCTAGATGTGTGCCAACTCTTGAGGTTAGCAACGACTTGGCGTTCTTCCTTGCTTTCCTGTGTTTCACTCCTGAATATGCATACTTCTGTGAAGAACCAGTCAGCATTTGCAACCTTAACAAGGCACTGCAGGCCTGTCCAGGTGGCACTTGGAGACCGTGTTTTTTAATGAACTCATAGACAAATGTTATCTTAATTAGCTAGTTAGGTAGCTAGCTATAGCTGATTAAATCTGCTAGCAACAGGTGTGATGTCACTGTCAAAATTGTCAGTGGCCAGCTAGAAATTAGAAGTTGCTTTTGTTTGCTTACTCTGTTACTCTTTTAATGTTGAGTATTCAGATACATATATTTATCTAAATGCTGATCAAATATTTTATAATATCAAGTAATTTTCCAAATGCTGGTGGCCCTAGTTAAAAAATATCAAATATGCGCAACTGATCAGTTTAACTGGGTGAATATGGCATCGTGACGTGCAGCAATCAGCCAGAGAGAAGACGTACCAGTTACGAGAGTTATGAGAACAACAAAAACACTTGTTCGTATGGTGATGGTGCAGAGCGGAGGTTCTTCCCTCGCTGAAGGTCTTTGGCCGAGCACAGAGACCAGCTGCAGAGAGCACTTTAACCAGGCAACAGACAAGTTTAACTTTGGCCTGACATCAAGTTACTCATGGAATTAGCGTTAATTAGTAACAGCTGATAAGATCGCCCGCCTAACCCCGGACATTTCATATTATATGCATATTCAAGACATCTACGCATCTTTTGCTTTTCACCCAGTCTTAACCCAAGACATCTTTTGACCTGCATATCGCCAAATCAGCGCTTCCCAAGGAAATAACCTATATAACTCAATTCACAGTACAGGAAATAAATATAAATATAAATATAAATATCCCTAACTTATAACAGGAAATGTTACAAAAAAATGTCTCATTGCAAGAAATGACAAACACTAAAAAGCCCCTACTGCCTGTTAGCGGGTAAGCTAACAGCCCATGACAGACTATAAATGAGTCACTAAAGCAGAAACATGTACATCTTAGTGCTGCAAACATTAACTAATGATGTCATTTACTGCATTTGTATCATGAGGGGAAACAGGAAATGATTAGCCTGTTTTCGGGTTTCACCATTGGAATGCACCCAGGCATACGTGGAGCACGTCACGCGCACTCGTGTGTGCAGAGTTCAGTAGTAACGGCGGACCTTTTCCTCAGGAGATATTTTCACTTGTCACAGCAGGAAATGCACAGGTGTGACTGATGACATGAGTGATGGCTGCATTCCATTTTGGTGTAACAGTTTCAGGGTCATGCTACTATGCGTGCTCACCATGGATGTATGAAGAGAACTGGATACAGCGTCGGAGGCGGGGCCCCGTTAAGGTCCAACTTCCTGGGTATAAAATTACGGTTGCGCGTTGCTATCCTGCCTGTCCCTGTCCCTGACCAAGACAGGACAGGGCATGTGGTCCCCGGTCGCCATAGAAGGCTGACCACTGCTCCAGCTCCCCTCGGAAGAAGGATGGCCGGATGGGTCAGAGCAGAGGATACATTTCAATGTGAAATGCAACTGTATGTGTGTGTTTGAGTGTTGTTCTCTGCACGTGTGTATATGTGTATCATGATTGACCAATAAACGACCTTAGGGTCCAATTTTATATATATATATAAAAGACTGGGGGGGAGGGGCCCAGAGTGGAAACTACTGAAAACCGGTCAGAGGAGGATGTAACATGGTCTTCTTTTTAATAATCCTGGTGATCTTGATCTCTTGTTTCCAATGAGTTCCTCTTGGCTCAGGTTACAGCACCAGAAAGATGGCACAGTGTACACAGTTCCAGGTCTGTGCGAGCAACAGGGCATGTTGGCTTTCTTTCAGCATGGATCAGCTGGTCAGTCTAAGCCCTTTACTTTGAAGGTAATTAAAGAGAAACCCCTGTGTCTTCTTTATTATGAACAGGGTCACATGCCTGGGATGAGCTGTGTGTGCGTGCGTGTGTGTGTGTGCGCGTGCTGCCCTTCTGTGTCAGCTTGTAGCAATTGACCCACAATGATCACATCTTTTCTCATGTTGCAGTTTTTTTGTTTGTTTTCGGTTCAAATTGCGCAATTACAAATGCACAAAGACTCGCAAGGGAGTGTCATGAATTCAATACTTCCTCAGGTGTCATATACAACATGCACAGGGGACGCACAGGTTGGAAAGAAATTCTCCCCAGCCACTGCAGAGAGCTTGGGCCAGATGTGTTAAGGGTGTATAATTGAAGAATAAGGCAGAACACCTCAGTACAAGTGTGCAGAACAGCACAGAGATGATTGGTTTTAACCCAGGATTCCTCCTGGCCACAGTCCCTTAGAAACAAGTAACCTGATGCCTGAGCCTGACCCAGGCCAGAGACAGATCGCTGCACAATGTGAGAGGGTAAAAAAGTAGAAAATTAGCAAGAGAAACACTATCTCCTCCCTTACAAGCTGCCTGATAATCCTACACATGTGCTGCCTACCGGAGACATCATCTGACCCGGTGGAGGGGGGGTGAAGGGATGGAGGTTGGGGGTGAGGGAGAAAGAAAATACACGAAGGGAAGCCATAGGGAATAAAGGAAGGGGAATAAAAGAAAAGACCAAAAGAAATAAACTGATTTTGTGTATGTGTGTGGTTGTGTGTGCAAAACCGCAGGCTTGGGACCTACTGGTGTGATTGCTATGCAGGAATGGATCTGACACAAGACACACACAGACTGACTGATGCGGTTTAATCGTCTATTAAACATTTTAATTAGAGTCACTGTAACACACAAAACCTGATGTAACTATCCCCATCTTCCCTCTGCCATTTGGACTGAGCGCCAAGAGATCTGGCCTGGACGCTGGAGGAAGGGGGTGTGGGTGACAGCACCTCCCATCACAGATTTTGAATTAGACCCATAATGCCTCTACTAACTACTCCGGGTCATCTCTTAGTGGACACACACAGTTTTCAGTACTATTCATTTTAACTCAGTACATCCCAGAGAAAAGGGTTCCCTACAATTTTTAGTTCCTACTTTATTTCCACCTGCGATAACACCGTTCTCAGGACATGTTGAGTTTCAGCTAATAGACCTACCTGATTCATTAACCACTTTGCGGCTGCAGTTTAAAACTCTCTTCTAGGTTTCTAGGTTTAGATGGTAACCTGGCGCATTCAGCCAATGTTTTCACTCAGACAGTAAAAAAGAAATGCCTTAACTGTCTTCAGGTTGCCGACCGTAAGTCTGATTATTGACATACTAAAGAATGTTTCATTCTACCTTGTCTGTCTGCCGAGTTCAGTTGGTTAGACAGTGCTGTAAATATGGTTTGTGGGAAAAGGTAAGATTGAATAAGGTCACGGCATGAAGCTAAACAGACAGGGACAATACTGTGACAGAAACCATAAAAAAAAAAAAGATGCCACAGTACCGAACATAGTTTTCAACCTGTGAACCCTGGGAAGAGAAAACCGCAGACTCCATAACAATGGATCCTTCAAAGCAAAGATTGAGAAATATATAAAGGCAGGATATTTTAAATGCACCGTTGTGGATGTTTTAAACAGCTCTGCAGCCCAGCAACATATGACATCACCAGGGAAGAGTAAATGCCAAAACATGCAGAGGTGTGAAACCTAATAACTCAAGGTCTCTCTGCTGTTTACTTACAGTTGCTGCTCTCATTGGGACTGTGGCCATTTGTGATCTGCCTGCGCAAATACACAGGCTTTCCCACTGGACAGGCACCGTGGCCTGCGTCTAATCTGTGGATCTGGTGGGAAGTCACAATGGGTCAATATTTGCCAGTCTGACAAGTAGTGATCAATGAGGAGGGCTATTTTCGCACAGATGATAAGAAGCTCAGGTAAATCTGACAGCTGGCTGTGATGTTAACTATGACCCTCCATGTAAAGAAATTAGTGCAGGATTTGATTTTGGAAAAGCAAAGTTGGAAAAGGTGATAAATAAAAGGTAGAACAAATGAATGTTTCACTCTGCACTTCTACCGTTCTAAGAAATGTAGCAGTCTAACTTACAGTGTGTACAATGAAGAAGTGTTATTCATGAGCAAATCCAAAATCCAACCTATTTTTGGTTAAATCATAGACCTGCTAAATCGGTAAAAGTGCAGACTTGTTGACAACGTTAGAGAAGTTGGAGGCAATGGGCGGAATTCAAATTTCACCCCAGAACCCACAAACAGGTTAAGGGAGAGATGTGAAGCAAAGATACTACATGTGGTGAAAGGGACAGGTGCATGTCGGTGGTCTGAAAACAAGAGAAGTCGTTAACGTTGATGATTTTATCATGGTCAGAAGTTGGGGAAATTAAGGTAGCACTAAGCCCATAGAGCCTGGTTGCAGTATGAAGCGGCAAAAATCTTCTCTAGATTCAGTGTGTCTAACACTTTCTGGGGATGTCATTATTTATGAATCAACATCCATAAATCAGTTTAGAGATCGGAGAAAAATTACGCTCCTCATAGCTTCAGAACTTGCCTGAGAATCATCACGTTTTTAAGTTATCTTCAAAGTCATCCAGTGAGAGTTGTCTGTACATCCACGGGTCCACTGTGAACAGGAACTATGAATAACCAGTTCAGCGTACTTTTAAATAGTGCCAATTTGCAAAAAAGTGAACAAATATGCTAAAGAAAAATAAAAGTCTAACTTTTGAAATAAACAAAGTATAACTCTTGTATACATCTCGGGGAACTGTAGTTCCAAAATGTAGAGCCACATTCACACATATCGAGTCTGAAAGCGGTCTAACCTGCATGTCTTTGGACTGCGGGAGGAAACAACAGAACCTAACGAAACACATCAACACGAAGAGAACAAACACCACACAGTGTGCTACATCCAGAGCAACACCCAGGACCTTATTGCTGGGAGGCGACAGCGCTAACCATTGAGTCTATGTGCCAACCTTTACTGATGTCACCTTCCAGGATTAGTGGGTAGTCAAACAGTTTCTTCCAACTGCCATTTGGTTTGTCGCTTATGACCTTCCATACTATAGAGAACAGAATGAACAGCAATTCCAGTCACAGTAACCAGGAGACAGAAACATTTACAAATCCGCTGGATTCCCTTTGAGTCTCTCATCTTCGTCCTGTTCATCCTCTGCACGCACCCACGGTCATGTGTGTGGAGGCTATACGCACACACATAATGCCATTTATACACATCAGCTAGAAACACCCATACGGTACACATTTATCCACATGCACACCTCATAAAAGGTCAAACCGCCAAACACTGTGTTGAGTCATCACCGAAAATGGAAAGTTTTAATCTTTTCAGTAGTTTTTATGGTTGTTTTTTTTTTTTCTCTTCTCAACACAGAGAACAAACTGAGAAATAGGAAGAAAAAACAGCCATAAAACCAGGCCGTTTGTCATAATTTCCCGCTGCCGGTAGCTGTGGACAGAATGAGAAAGTGGTGGCGTTAGCTGGGGACACGATGGTGCATCTTAAAACAGGGGAGTTCCACCCAAAAAAGGGGTGGGGGTGGGGGGCATCGTCCAGGGCCCAAAACAGAGCTCGGGGTCTGGGACTGGCGGGGCTGAGGTGGCCCCTGATATGAAGCGTAGCGTGGACGTGGAGGTGAAGCAGGATATCTGGGTAGTGTTGAGGTGTGTGTGTGTGTGTGTGTGTGTGTGTGTCTGGTCAGTGTAGAGGGACTTGTAATGCTGTTGGTCTGGCTGGATTTGTGACTGTAGGACACAAGCCATTCGTTACACAGAGACAGTTACACACCCGGCTAAATGAGCCTTATCCAACAGTCTGGCTGGAGGTGTGTTGTGAGGGTGTGTGTGTGTAGGTGTGTCTTAGAGTTTTAGTGTGTTTTTTTTAGCACGAGTGCGAAATGTTTGTGCGTGTACGCGTGGAGAAGCAGTGACACATTAGACCATAACGTTTGTGTCCCCACACGCATAAAAAGCCCATCACAACGGACGCTAACCTCAAAACCCACGACACCCAAAAAAACAACAAAAAAAAACCTCTTCTTGATGTGCGAGGCATCAGAATTGAGCTCATTACTTTTTCCACAATGAGAAAGTTGTTTGTGTGGCACTCCTAAAATTCTACTACTTGTGTATGGCGCGCTTTTATTTGGAAATTTCCGTGGCGATCCTCCTCTCAACACGCTGGGTCTGCTCACTTTTTCTGAGCTGCATTTTCCAGAAAGGGCAATACGTTTGACATAACTGACGATAAACAGAGAATAAGCAGATTAATTAAATCAGCTCAAGATAAACATTGTTAAATGAGCTTTCTCTTGGATGGGAGGCAAGGAGATCAAGGACAGTCAAATGCGCCTGCGTGCCAGCGACAAAGAACAAAGACTTCAAGTAGTCAGAGGACAGAATTGATAACATCATGAAAAACTATATTCCAAACCAATAATCTGCATGGGCCTTGGCTTTACAACCGCTTTGGGCTGCAAGCAAATTAACTTCTTGCCATTGATTTACTCACAAAAAAACTAAAAAGTGGCTGATGCAGGAAACGCCAGTTCTTTTTCTTCTGTGTCCAATGATTCCTGATTCAGTAGCTTCTAATAAAATGATTTCAGTGTAAGTGGCAGGGAGTTGACATATTCAGGCAGTTTGGTAATGTCAGAAGCAAAAGTCAGAGTGGGTGTTCATTGTGAGTGTGTGACTTGATCCTCTGGTAAACAGTAGAATTACACTATTCAGATGACAAAGTGCAGTGGTGGAGTTTACGGCACTGAGCAATTTTGAGGTCTTTGTATTTGAGTGTTTCCATGTTATGCTACATTTTTACTCCACTACATTATTGGCAGCTGTGGTTGCTTTGCTAACCAAAGGCTCTGTGGACCCACACAGGTGTTTCCAATGACTCGTCGCTCAATGATTTCTAGTCACCGTCAGGTGGGCGGAGCCAGGTGTTTTCACTAATGTTGCCCAATTTGACCTCTTCTCAGGGCAGTGTGCAGACTGACATCTCTTTCACCCTTCTGTTGGTTCTGGTGTACTTGTTAGGGTGGGACAACCTACCCTGTTATCATACCTGTTCATCACATCACATAATTCTCAGCATGCAGTATATAGATGGGCTAAAGCGAGGTGCAGGGGATTTAAGATTTTACATACAAACTATAGTATAAACACTTCATAAAATATTGTGCAGTATTTTAGAATAAATGTAGTACTTGTAACAGAGTGTTTTTCCGTTGTGGCATTGCTAAAAGGTAGCTGAGAATTTAAACTGAGCTTTTCATCTGTAACGACAGCAGCTGTAGCAGTACAGTGAACACGCAGGACAAATGTATGAAGGAGGATCAATGTTACGTCTGAAGCTTAAATTAGCCAACATGCTTCTGTGTTTCTCTGACCTCTGAACCCTCATTTGTTTTCACCACTTCTGCACTCTTTTTCCACCCACAGTCCCTCCATCTGTCTGGCTATTCCTCCTTCCTTCCATTGCATCTCTCTCTCTCTCTCTCTCCCCCCCTCCTCCATAATGATGTTAATAAAGTGAGCAGAATGGATTATCCAGATTCCCATGGCAGGTTGCCTGCCCTCTGCTCTATCTCCTGCTCCCTGTGTTTACTGGAGGGAATCATTCACTTAGCCTTATCACTTTACACCCACGCTATCTGGGCACACACACACACACAAGCCATGCAAACACATTGATGCTGATTAGAGGCGTGTTTGCATGGCTACGTTGTGTACACAAGGTAAAGCCAATAGGTGGGAAACGCACAGGGGATTGCAGACAAGGTTTGGAGACTTAAGACAGTTCAAGCTTACTTGTGATGAAGAATATCAAACAGAGAAGGTGGACAGAAAGAAAGAATCTTCAAAATGCTTTCCAAATGTTTCCTCCCGAAAGGATACGGAGACATCAGCGTGCAGAAACGGGGCCAAATTCCCACCATTGGTCATGGTGTAATTGTTCTAGCAAACCTCTCTCGAATCTAATATAAACTAACGAGGCAGATCGCTCCATCAGACCTTACCAGACAGTCGATGGTGAGCAGAGAACATGTTGTAGTTCCATTAAGCCAAAGTTTCTCAGGGCTGTAGAGAAATAAGTGGGGAGAGGTGAGTGAAGTGGGACTGGCTGGATGTCCAATTTGTATCCCGTTTTTATAAGTTAAACCTCTGCATAACACAGGCTTGTGCTTCTTTATTCTTTTACTTGGTCCCTTGTTGGCTGTTACCAAAATGACAGCTACTCTTCCTGTAAAACAAAGAAAGAAAACCAATAATATGAAAGAAGTACAAACACAGTGTAATGCAGCTGCTGACCGGGATGCACCTCTGCCTTCTATCATGCCCTGCATGGGAAAATGAATCTGGATCTGCACTTGAAAACTACTGACAAATGCCAGGCCAGTTGTGTGTCTTAAAGTGAGAGATTGGGCACATCTGGAGGCTATCAAGAGGAACAGGTAGTGTAATTTTCCTAGACATGGTACCCAACGTAGAGATGCCTGGATCAAACCGCACCCACAGTATCCTGATGTAGTTCTCGAATGGGATTTTCAATTTCAGGGGCTTTAAGTAGTATTTTCAATGTAGGAGTTTAACTTGTAATTGAGTATTTTTTGTGTTATTGTTACTTTTAATTAAGTAAAGGATCTAAATACTTCACCACTGATGCAGAAACTGCCTTAAAAGATTGAAGAGTGATGAAGTTGGTGTATCGTAAGCTAAACTCAAATGCCTCTGAACCAACTAATTTCATCTGATTCAAGAGCTAAACCACAGAAGAGGCCGTTTCCAAACCTCTCCTCGTGAGGATGGAGTCAAAGTGCTGCAGGAGTTCAGCACATGTTGCAAAAGTGACATCTTCCTTGGCTGCATCAGCAGGAGAGCTTGAATAATGAGCACAATGGAAGAGCCAAGGTGAAACGGAGAGCGTAATGAGATGGGATGTTTGTGAAAGGTAGGCATAGAGCTATGAAGGAGGAGAGTAGGAAACAGAGGTGAGATTGTGGCAAGGGGCAAGAGGGAAGGAGCTAGGAAAAGAGACACCGGACAGCTGGTGAAAATTGGATGGAGACTGTACCTGAGAATGAATAAGCACATAGCAATTCCTTAATACAGTTAGCCAATTAGCTAAGAGGCATGCCGTTCCAGCGCCGAAGATTCGTTACGGCCTCAATCAAGTCATCCAAATTCATAGAAACTGGCATTCTATGCGGAATCAAAATGGAAAAGTGCTTGATTGAATTTAGAAAGGAGTAGTTCTTGAAGAATTAGGAATACTTCTGTCTTTATGTTGGTAGCAGTACACTTGGATTTTAGACCTCTTTTCACTTTGCTCTTGGAGACCAATCAGTATTACGCAGCAATCGAGGAAACCAATCAAATTGGAGCAAAATGTAGGAACAACACTTGCCCTCACCCCTTTCTCTAACAATCTCCCGGCCTTTTTTTCTTCCGTTCATTCATTCTTTCCTGCTCCTCTCATCTTTCAGACATCATCCATGCATCGGTTTCCATTAGTCAGCCACTCTAGCCATCTGTCAGAATATCTCAAATCTCATATCTTTGTCCCCATCGCCCCCATCTTGCTCTGAAGTGGGGCTCAGCAGAGTGCCACAGAGCTCAGGGCAAACCTAATTTGGACCGTTAATTTCTGTCAGCCTTGTTGGACACAGTTATGAGGATGTGGGGAGGGGGGGCAGTGCAAAATCCCTTCTCTTCATTTTTCCTCTTCTCTCGCTATTTTTCAACCTCTCTCATCCTCACTTTCCTTTCTAGTCCCCTTTCTTTCTCCAAATATATTTGCACTCCTCCCTCTCACCCCCCCCTCCCTCTAATTAATTCTGCTGTGAATTAATTACCAGGGGGGGAATCATCCCAAAACAGATGCGAGAGGGGTGAGGGTGGCGAGTAAATAGGGATGGGATCTGCATTAATCACCCCCCTCTATTCCTCAGCAAATAAAATGAAAAGCCTGAAACAAAAGAGGCCACGATATGAAAGAACAACACAACAAAAACACGATAAACAAAATTGTTTAGTTCGCCCTCACCTCCACAGCTGAAACCCCATGGGGACGTCATTAGGAAAACAGAGCTCTTTCTCTCCCTATTTTTTCTTTCTTTTGGTTTTATTTAGTTTTTTTCCTGCCCCTCCTCGCTGCGCTCATTCCTCTTTGATGAAGTTGTGGGAGTTCAGAGGGAAGTGGCGCGGCTGGGATATCGCCCGAGCACAAAGCACCATGGGAAGAGCAAACTTTGGCTCATCTGAGAAGAGGGTCGGGATGTCTGCAAGTGTGTGTGTGCTGTGATGGCTCTCTGTGCATGCTTATACGCAGGAGTGCTGTCATACCCAACTGATTAAAACTTCAAAAGTGATGAAAAATGTGGCGTTACAGCCGATCACCGATATGTTACCTCATACCGGATCACTTCTCCCTGTCCCTTCCCCTCTGCATGCTAATCGAGATGTTTGTTTAGCAAAAAACACAGAGGCTTGTCAAACTTCAGGGGGCCCAACAAACCAATGACTCAATCCTGCTTATGCGCCTGTTGCCGAGGTAACCCAGACTCCCAGAAAGAGTGACAACGAGGGTGTATGATGTCAGGAAGGAGTGACCTGATTGGACAACTGTCTGTGTCAAACAACATCACGCTTTTTTATCTTGGACCTCCTAACTCTCAGCGTGAGTGAGAGACGGAGGACATTTTCATGTGTGGCATGTGAGCAAAATCGCCGTCTCTGTGTTTTTTTTTGGGGGGGGGATACTAGTCGCACTCACAATGAACATGTCATCAAACCAAGCTTTCCTCCCCTCCCCACAGACGCATGCAACTTGCCAAACTCCCCCACCCCGCCCAAAACACGCATTGATTCACACACATTCACACACTGTCTCTACACCACGCCAAGCCCAGATCACCAACACAATAGCTTTTCCCCTGCAATAAAAGGGGGATTTGAATGAAATCCTAAACTGTGGTGCACTGCGTAGGAGGTGTCCTGACCCGTTGTCAGAGAGAGAAAACTGAGATATCTTGACGCATGCGACATGAAAACAACATCGGGCTGCCACCTCCCACTCTGCTCTTACTAAGGCCACAACGACACCATCAGTTTGTTTCAAAGTCACATGGGCTCAGTAGCTTGTTTATTAAACCGAGCTCCATCCGAGTACAAGTTAAAAATATATGAGAAAAAAAAAAATAGCTGAGCACGAGCATTTGTCCAGACTGCGGTTTTCCTTCAGTTCATTTTGTTATGATCGGCTTTCCAAGCTTGAGTAACTGCTGGCTATCGGATGTCAACATCCGTCCCCTCATACCCATGAGATTCTGTGATTTGGGATTACAATTGTAATGAAGCTCACCGCAGTTTGCTTGGCAGTGGAGTGAAGCCTGCATTCGCTGTCGTCACTTGATGCAATTATTTCGAGGGGATGCCAATTCAAATGGCTTCATTCTCACCTGGCCAAATGAAACACACTAATGGAGTAAATGCTCCAGAGATGGAATAAAGAACTCCAAACATACTTAGTTTAAATGTGCTCTTAAAGGCACGAAGCGTTCCCATTTGGCATCTTAACACAACCAGACACCTTTCTGCTACCAAACTAAACTGTAAACATGTTTAATTCATTGAGGCAGATGCAAAATAAGTGGCCAACTTTAATGATATAACAGAAGCAAAACCTTGCTATGATTCATGTTTGTGAGGTGATACTGGGATAAATACGGTTCAAAGGGGTTCTGGATGAAGAGTTTCTGTGGGGAAAGAAATGCCAAAATATTGCCAGCATGTTACAGTAAATGACACTGGATGGGAATAAAAAATGCAGACACGTTACATAACTTCTGGTAAGGTTTGTACTTTAACTCCAGCCTGCTTCAGAAGGGTAATCATGTTTTGCCATGCTGGGTTGAGAGGGATAAATGTTGCTGGTGCCTGTCTGTGCACCACCAAATCATACATAATGCTGGATGTTTTCTTCTTTGTCAAGCTATGACCAGTGTTATGCATCAGTGGGGATTAATGTCTTGTAATCTTTATTAACCCTTTGAAACAAACCCTGGCTGTCTTTGCTTGGTTTTCGCTCTCAGTATTTGCAAGCATAGTCACCACATGTGTTAATCAGACAAGAAATTAGGCTTCTCAGAAATGTCACCATTTTAACATGATTTCAAAATGGTTGGATTTTTTTGCAAGTCATGAACCATGCTGAGAGGGAATTCTATGCTTTAATATTGCCAAAAAATGAACTCATAGGGTTAAATGGAGGGAAAATGGATGATTTTTTAAATTATTTTGAATGATTTTTTCAAATCACGTTTAGGCTAAGGACAGGTGAATCTGTGCCTGGGTTGTGTGGGTTATTGCCTTGGTTCTCCTGTGCTTGAGTTAGTGTCCTGTCTCAGCCTCGTGTTTCCCTGATTGTTGGAGTGTTTTCACCTGTTCCCCTGTGCTCCCCTGTGGTCCATCCCCTCGTTAGTGTCCCGTGTATTTAAGTGTGTTCAGTTCAGTGGTTCTCTGTGGCGTCGTTGTCTATGTGGTGTGTTGCTTGTGTGGATGGTCTCTGCGGCGAGTAGCGTTTTTGAGCTCTGTTTCCTTTTTAGTTGTTTCATTTGTGTTCTGGCTGTCTGCGGTTGGGTCCCTCTTTACCTCCTCCACACTCCGCCATTCCTGACGTAAAATGCAGGCTTCGATAAAGAAGGCAGTGCAGTGCGTCTTGTGTCTTGCAACTGGCTAAAAACAATCTGTCTGATCAGTTGCGCTTTAATTTTAGAGGGAGTACGATGACATACAAAGTCAAAATAAAGATGACATTCGACAGAAATTTGGCAGCTAACGTCTGTACAGTCGGCACAGTATATTGGCTGTTTGGGGCAAATACATGCAAATAGTCCAGCAGTGAAATTCACATTACTTTCTATCTAAACACCTTTAGAAGAAGAGGTTCAACATTTGACACAAAAAGCATCAATCGGGTGTCAAGCAGCAAACGGTTAAGCTGCAAAAGCAAGACCATCCCAGACCGTAGACCACAGATTTCTCAGACTGCTGCCATCTGTCATTTCGGACACACTCCGTCATACAAGTGATGCTTTTACTGGTGTTTAGTGAGGTGGCTTCAGTGTGTCTCAACTTAGCCCAGGCTCCTGTCCTCCACACAGAGACCTATCGACACCGTTTGGAAGCTGGGGATGATCGATGAGGTACTGCGTCATTCCCCAGAGCGTGCTCCGTCAGAAAAGTCGCCGTGCACCTTGTGCCAAGCCCGCCGACATCCAAAGACGATGTGATGCATCAGTCATCAAGCCAGACTTTTCCCCAGACTAGAAGATCCAAGCCCAAGTTAGAGGGTGGTACATTTTCCCCTACTCTAATCCCATCTCCAACCATGAACCGTCAGCTGCTATCCCAACCCAGGCCGCATAGAAACCAAAGCCTTGTGTATTCCACTGCAAAGCCAGGCCTGTCTAATTTAGCCCACTTTATCACCCCAGTAATCAGACCATTGCTCCCACATAGAACAACGTGTTCCATTCCTTCCAGATTTATGCCAACACTCCATCCAGTCCAATGTTTATCAGCGAGGCTGTGCTCCTGAGCCAGCAGACACCAACATGTTTCTACCTCATGTCCAGGGAACCTCCACTGTCTCAGTCCTGGGCTGGCACCAGCAGCATTGTGGGGAAGGGTAACGGGGGAACTGGGGTTTTTTGGGGCAGGAGTTGCAGGATGAGAGACATCCACACAAACGCAAACCAGATGGCAGGATAGACGGATGGATGAGTGGCGAGGAGAGCCTGAGTCATCCTCTCTCTCGGTCTTCCTCCAATTCTGTTTCTTTCAGCAGAGGCTCTGCTGTAGGCTGTGTTTGCCTGCATGTTGTATGTGGTTTTATACAAGAGGTACTTTCAACTCAACTTCATACTCTCCCATGCATTAATAACCTTTTGTACAAAAAGAAATAAGGGCGCCTATACTTTCTCTCCTGTAAGACATTCATGGTGTTGCACTTGTTTATGAGGAAATCGAAATAAAGAGCTTGAGTGAGAAGATCAAACCCTTCATGCTTTCTCACTACTGCACACCTGGGCATTCGCTGCGTCAAATGGGCATGCTTGTTGGATTGAGCCCACTTAGTTCCAATGTCAAAATTGTGTTGGGGGGGGGGGGGCCAAG
>JAVQJF010056707.1:0-34252 GCA_036023855.1 Gadopsis marmoratus
TCTTCGTCGTTCCCTTCTTCCTCTTTGCCACTGTTCTGCTTTGATCCCCCCCCCCCTCCCCCTCCCCCTCCTCCTCCTCCTCCTCCTCCTCCTCCTCCTCCTCTTCTTTGCTTTTTCCGGTCTTCTTCCACTTCTTACTTCTCTCAAATTCTCCACAGATACGGAAATACACACACAAACACAAACAACTTCACAGTAACACACACAAGCTGGCGTCCCGGTAGGATGGGACACTGAGACAAAGACACAAACCAGCACAGGCCAGCGTGAGCCCGGTCATGGATCACCAGTAATCCCTACATTGGATCAGTGCCCCTGTGTGTGTTTGTGTGCGCACGCATGTGTGTGTTCGTTTGTGTGTGGCTGTTGAATTTTCTGGTCTCAGTCATGACTGTGAACACACACAAACACCTCCACTTCTCCAACACTTCGACACAATAAGAACGAGTATAATCCACCTCCCTTGTTGACATCTGCTATCAGTTTAAATGCCAACATAAACATCTCTATTCCTTTTTATAGACACATTCCAAACACACAGACACATATGCACACACACACAGACAGACCATCACTCTGCTACTTTACATTCAAATCTTACCTTGGCTGTGTTTGTGATTAACTTCCTTGTCTCTGAGGAGAGCAGATGCTATTGTTTCCTCCCTTTGGCTGCCATGAACGGAATGAGACTTGAGATCCCCATTTTGGCTCAACCGCATTCGCAGTTGCACTGCATCTATGAGCCCCGACAAGTAGTGGAATGAAACTACAGGGTAATATATGGTTGCCATTACCCAGAGGCCTGCCAGCTTAACCTCTCTCATAGATCTCCCAGCAGAATCTCCTCTATGTTAAAGCTTGTTCTCTCTAAGTTGACTTTTACAGGCGCAGGCGTGTGACCGGCTCTCCACTCTTATTCCTCTTATTCCAGCCTTATTCACATATGTATGAGCATGTGGAAGTTATCTGTCCTGTGTTATGAGTAAACCAATCATCTTTCCTCCCCCACCATCATGTATGTGCGATGCTAAGGCTGGCCAACAGGTGGCACTGCAGCTCTTTGTTGAGCTCTGTGTCAGGAGCTATCCCTGGTGCTGAATGTAAATCTCCCTGATCTGCTGTTGCAAAGGGAGAGAGGGAGAAGAGAGGGGAGAATGGATGGGGTTGAGGGAATGTAAACAAGAAGAAAAGGATGAAAGGAAAAGAAGAAAAGGAGGGAAGGATTTAAAAGATGGGACAGGAAGGAAGGGGGAGAGCAATTTAAGGAGGGGGAAGTTAGCGGAAAAACATGATAGGAGTGGGAGGCACTAAGAAAGAAAGGGGAAAGGGTTTAAAAACATAATAGGCTGATCACAATACATAGAAAGTGAAGGAGAAAATGCATAAATGAAGACAGGAATACAAATAAATTGTAGACGTAAGACAATCTGAGCAATAAATCAGACAGAACACACCAGAGAGAAGAGAATAGGAGGGAGAGATGTAAAGTGCAAGAAGGGGGGAGGATTATTCCATGCTTGCCACTTCAAGAAACAGAAGGTAGGTTAAACAGGAAACACGTTTACCCTGTAGGCATTGAGCATGGTTTGAATTAGCTGAATGTGGCAGAATGGTGGACACTGAGGGAGGATGACCAAAAGGAGGGAAAAGGGAAGAAAAAGAGACATGAAAGTGCTGCTGATTATAATGATGATAATGAGGCAAGGACATAAACAATGGATGAGATGAATGAAGGGAAAAGGGTGCGAGGGCAGGAAAATGGACAACACGAAAACTGGAAACATTAATAAAAAAGGCAATCTGCCTGGATGCCGTGAAGGCTGGCAAAGTATGTGCCTGTATGTTTGTGTGTGTGCGTCGCCGGTGTGTATTTCTGTGTTTGTTGCGTCTGTCACAGTGACAACAGTGTTTATGTGAGCATGAGAGGGAAGAGCAGAGGAACAGACGTAGACAGATGGGGATAAGAGGGGTGGATGACATTAAGT
Organism: Gadopsis marmoratus; assembly: GCA_036023855.1. NCBI lineage: Eukaryota > Metazoa > Chordata > Actinopteri > Centrarchiformes > Percichthyidae > Gadopsis > Gadopsis marmoratus. The sequence goes on from JAVQJF010056707.1 coordinate 1,986, forward strand.
GTGTCGCGTCCATCTGTGGGGAAACGTGTGCGTCCTGATGATCTGTGCGCGCGAATGTGTGTGTGCGCTGATGATCTCTGATGCAGCGGCAGCAGCAGTACAGTATGCACGACACAGATAGCAGGATTTATGCTCTCCACAAGACTACAGATGGTGACAGGGGAAGCCTCTGCTTCCCTCCATTCCCTCTGTCGGCTCCCACCCAATCTCTCGCTCACCAACCCTCTCCTCCGGCCCTTCTGTGTATATTTGCTTTGCTTTGTCATACTCTGACAATGATCCAGTAATAGGATTGTCAAAGTCAGACGTCGCTATCATTTATGGCCTCTCTGTCTCTATAGACTATTCAGTAGTGGAAAATGGGTTTACACACCACGGTTGACCCTTAGTAGAGCAGTGATGGTTCTCAGAAAAAGACAACACTGACATATCGTCCCCTGTTAAGTTTATATACAGAAGTTGTCAGCAAACAGTTGCTTATTTACACATCCAGCTGGCACAGAGCGAAATTATAATTCATTTGGAGTCGTCTTTCTGGCCATCTGGAGAATGTAAGTCCAATTTTCACTCTCTCTTAGATCAGTTCATGGTTAGGGAAATATCGGGCTCCCGCTGCTGTGTGGTGTTGAGCAGGTGTGTACAGTGGGCTTTTAGCATGTTTACAGCTGCAGCAACTGAAAACAAAGCTATGAGAGCATTGACGGGCAACCACATCAGTGAAGTTGCAAGAATGCGCCGTAAGAGTGAGGGAGGCTGCAGATTCAGGTGATAATTCTCTGCATGTTCATCACTACCAGTGATCCATTTCATTGTCACAGTGTTATTACAATATCAATTACAGCCACTTCTTAAGCTGATTGACTTTGCAACGCTACCACTGTTTATTGGCTGAAAACAGCACTCCAGCAACTTAGTATTGCCTCTTCATAAAGTACTCACAAGAGAGTTGAGACAGTTTAAATTAATTGTCAAAATCAAAACAGTAGCGGCTGAGCTATCCCAATTTTTATTCTCCAGCATGGGTCAAGCTCCAGAAAGTCCACATTTCCCATAATGCAGTACCTCTGAAATGCACTTCCTTCAAACCCAACACACCCAATTTACAATGCAGGCTTCCTCTTAAAAAAGAAAAAAATTTAAATCTCAAGCCCATGCTGAGATAACCCCGGTGACACCTTCAGGGTTCTACTCTCAGACTTTGGAAAGCTCTTTCAGAGCCACAGAAGACATTATACAACGGTTTCCACAGGATGAGTAGAAACTGAACTACTTTCAAAAATTGGTAAAAATGGTGGAGGCCCCCCTATAATAAAGCTGTATTTATCACAGGCTTTGCTTTGTTATCTTCTTGGGTAAGGGACATCATCAATGCACATTTACATCAGCTGGAACTGGGTTTAGACTGCCTTCTGTGAGGCTTACGAGACTTAAAAAGCCATTTATCTTGGCACCTCCTTGAATTGAGAATTACAGATAAACAGTAAAAAAAAATCTTTGTAATGAGCCAATTAGCATCAGTCCTCTACAGCTGCACCACTAGGGCAAAACAGTCACGGATGACTTCATTGATTTGCTAGGTCCTGTTTCAGGTTTGTTATTGACACAGATGCTTACTGTGTATATCATGCTTAGGCACTGAGCACACTGCTGCTGAGATTGATGACAAAAGGGATGATGTGCTGCAGCAGCAGCTACCTTAAGATCTCAGTATGCTTCAAACGAACTAGGTCATACACGTTGTCCAACTGCATCTGAAGGAAAAGTGTCAATGTAGCTCTTCCAAACCGCCACATTCGAATGCAGGGAAAAAACGCTGCCATCATAGCCACCATTTATTCCGTGTCTCGCGATTGTCTTTGTAGAATCGTACAACTGGGGATAATGGAACAAGCCTTCCGACAGTCTTTAATCAAAATGCACTGATGGTGCTTGACACGGACACATACACAAAATGTGATGGAAGTAGCTGGAATGGAAAAAGACCTTGAGGGAAACATTTGAACTCTTCCTACCTTCGTTCCACAAACCTGGCCAGTTGCTGCGTGAAGTTTGTTTCAGGGAGCTGATTTCTTGAATTTCATGTAGATGAGAAACCCTTTTTTTTTGTTTCTGGGCAGCAGATTAGAAAAACCTGATTTCCCCAGGAAGAGTTCTCCTGGAGCACGGCGAGTTCCCTGCCATGTGTACGTGTAACCAGGTTTGACGTACGTATGTGCATGACAAAAGATGAAAGGAGAGATCACAGAGCGATGCCTTTAAAATTAATCCATACAGAGTCTGACTAAAACTGAAAGTAGCACAAAGTTTCCTCTATAAAAGTTTCCATTGCTGAACATTTCACTGTTTGTTAAATTCAGATATTTTCATGTTGTGTCTGTTGGGCCTCTCACTGTGTTGGCAGTCTGCACGTAAACTCAGTGCATGATTGTCGGATTATCGTCAGACGCAGTTCTTCTGATTCCTCCAAGACAAAGACAAAGGGGGGGGGGGGGGTCTCAGACACTGTTAGACAACCCAACAAACACTTTGCAGCATGCCGAGGCTGCTTTCCACCTGTCGCAAACCTCTTCCTTCTCAGTCTGTTGGAGGATACAGCAGGCTTCATGCAAGTTGGCGATACCGAAGAGAACATTTTCTTGGCTTACTCCTCTGCAGCATCACTGTACACCTTTGCAAAGAGTGTCCCACTCACTCCCCTTGGTACTGAGGAAGGACCTTTCGGGTGTAGTGAAGTCTGCTGTTGAGTGCATCAGTGCTTAGCTTTCCAACTAAGCTTGTCTGTTATGGGTCACCTGTGGACCAGCTGCAGTGACTTACAAAGTCTTCGTTGCCTTGAGACAGACTCGGAATGTGTGAAGGGATCATGGTAAGAACCTCTCTGCATCAGCGCTCCTCTTTATAGCTTTGCAGATTTCACTAAACTGGAGGGGGGGGGGATCTCGCTACCAAGGGCATTCCCCTACTTCAAAATGATCTAGCAGCCCACTTTGTACTGCAGGGGTCATCATCTACATTTGTCCAAGGGCCAAATTTTTTCAAAGCAGACAATGTGGATGCCGGACTTTCAAATAAAAAAATAAAAAAATCAGTGTGAACAGACTCCTCAAAAACATGGGATATACAAAATGATAAATAGACACTTATGAAACATATGAAACGCAGTTGCAGAATGCACTCCTGATTGGCAGGACATGTTTTTTCCACCTGATTGGTGGAAAACTCTTGCAAGAAGCAGGAAGAAAAACCTTTTGAATGTTTTGCCGGACATGCAAAAATATCTGTCAAAGAGCCTAAAGAGGAAAGTTGAGGTGGAAAACTGCAGTTTTAATGAAGAATGGACTGATAAGTGTGCATTCATCATGGCAACTGTCTGTTAAGCTGCAACTGTATGCCTCATTTGCAATGAAACGATCACTGCTTCAAAAGGAAACAATCTTAGGTGCCACCATTACACAAGGCATGCGCCTTTCAAAGAGTCTAACCTTTCATGGCAGTGCAAAGTAGCAGAGGCAGGGAAAGGATGTTTGAAGAAACGACCTTACATGCGGGTAATGCAGGCAGGAAGACAGGCAACTGGTAAGTCCAAGTCCGGAGACAAAAGCACGAGGAACATCCACAGGAGCAAATCAGGACCACGGAACACAGGGCAACAGCGACTAACTCAGGGGCGCAAACAGAATTAATCGACAAAGGAAAGGAACCTTTCATGGAAAAGGGACTAACGAGGGGATCAGGGGCAGGTGAGCACTGGAAAACAGGTCAACCTAATCAAAGACACACGAGGGCAGGAACTGAACAGACAGAGAGGATTTCGAAATAAAAACAGGAAACACAGACAAAACCCACGAGACGTAACATTATCCTGAGCAGTCAAAGGCCCGTCGCAGGAAAATTGTCACCTTGACAGCTGGATATTCCCAAACGCACTTCTATTCGGGGTGGGTAAATCATTCCTTATAAAATAATTTCCATCTCAACTATTTTTGGGGTTGCTTCAAAAAGAAGAAAAAATAAATGCTAGATATCCTAAATACCGGAGCGCATTTTTGTCCTCCTCACATTTTCTGAATTAATTTACATTTTGAATTAATTTACATTCTGAAGTGATTTAAATTCTGCGGGCCGGATGTGTCCCGGGCGCCGCCAGTTGACAAACCCTGTTGTACTGGCTTCTGCAAACTTGTTAGCGAACAGGAGAACTATATGCCGCAGACAAAGGATAAGAAGACAAATAGAGGGGGATGTTTTTGGGAAATCATTTCTCTGCTTCTTCATGTGGCATTTGTGATGCCCAGCAACATGGCCTTGCTGGGTGTGTCCCTATTAATCGCAGGGAAACATATGGACTTCCTGTCAATTAATGAGTCACCATCCTGGAAGACACCAGTGCCACTATTGGGCCACGAATGTTCGATACGTTTTGCTATGTGTAGTCACCCTCCAGTAGAGAGCTTACATATTACATGGTATGATCACAGGAAGAACCAGGACCTTTTTTATGAAGGCGGCATTGAGAAGATTCATTCTTTTCGACTGCAGTACTTACAAGCAAACTCCAGTATTACGGCGATGCAGAGACACGTTGCTGAAGCCCTGTTGGAGGGCTTGACCTGTGATCACCCAACTACAGTGTATGCATCATTCGTGTTACTAACCATTGAAAAAGCCAAATGTTTGCAGAGCTGACAGAGCTCAAAATATCTGTGATGAAACAATGCGTTTACTGTGTAAACTGATTTTAATTTTTCATTACTGCCTGTACGTCTGTATTCGTTCCCTCCTCACTCGTCTGTAGTCCACTGGTTTATTCAGCCGCTGTCCGTTTGTGCCTTTTATATTCTCTGTTTTTCTGTTCCTACTGCAAAGAGAATTGCCTTTCTTCCTCACCTTTCTCAGTCTCTCTTTCGACCTTTTTCTCACACACACACACACATTCTTTCTCTCTCAACCTCTAGTTGTGAGATCAATGCCTCCCCCAGGTAGGCTGAGCCTGAGTTATTCTGCTACACAGTGTGGGAGAGTTAAAAAGGCAGACCGGTGGCATATTGAGTCACATTTTATGTGCATCTCACTCTTCCTTGCATGTTTTTTGCATTTGAAAATCATTAAATGGGAGTGAGACTAGACAGTTTCTCTCATCCAGCACAATAGTGGCTGTAATATTAATATGAAAATGATCAGTTAGCCTGGGAGCCACTTTAAAACTATTCCAATAACTTCAATGCAAATTGCTTTACTATGACTCAATTGAACATCGGAGAAGCTTGAAGATTTCAGATTGTTTCAACAGGTTGCTGATTTTCTTTACTGATTTATATGTTTTTGCATTGACTAACTTGGCACAGCTGGTGTAATAAATCCCATGGTGCACCAAATTCCACGTTTCACATGACCACATGCTGAGATAACTGTGTGGTAGTGCTCTATTCCCTCCATTGTCACAGCTATGTCATTAGAGATATACAACACAGCATTAGAAGCTGGCTTACAACAAAACACCACCAGTGTTAGCGTTTGAGTGTTTGTTTGTTTAGGCATAAATGTGCAAATGTGTCTGTATTAGCAGATAGAAAGAGAAAAATGGAAGGAGATAAGTGAGACAAAGCGGGGGATTTGGGGGGATGGCGATACTCCAGAAAGACGGATTAGTGAGTTAACCAGATGTATTTAACCAAAATTCAGGAAAATCGTGGATTTTCTGTTCCAAGAACGGGGCTCACAGGAAAGCTCCAGATCCACAACTCGAGATTACCTCAAGTCTGTGTCTGTTCCGACGGCAAGGGCGGCCATGAAATGAACCCCTCACATGCCACGTGAACTTTATCTTAACAAGTCATGCGTTTTCAACTCTGTGTGTCATCTCCTTCTTTGGGAATTGATGTTATCTGTCAGAGGGTCACAGAGTATTATCACCCAACGCTGCACTTCCCCTCAGCTCTACAGAGCATTTGGCACCTTTCAGCTCGGTTTTTGTTTTAGTTAACCCTCACTGCTCAGTGTAGTTTTCCAGCCGCAGCAGTGAAAGCAGCGACAAAGCTGCAAAAACCCATTGCGCCTTACCCCGACCAGAACGACAAACAGGCGAAGGTTAGCGACTATCTGGTGAACAAAATGGAGCATTTAGCGCTCAAGTTAAAAAAGCAGAGCTGAAAAGGAGAGTGAATGTTGGACTTACATTCACCAGGTGACCAGAAACACAACTCCAGATGAATGCCAATGTCGCTCTGTGTCAGTTTGACATACTGTATGTCATCACCTTTTACAGTAAGTTGATGTGGCAAACATTTTTAGCAATGTCTGCTGCCCCAAGTGGCCATAAAGAAATATCAGTTATCTTACATTTAAACCTAAATTGACCTTTTGAATTAGCCAAAGTTAGGCTTTTCACTATTAGTCCTGCTTCCTTAGCCCCCTTTGTGGTGCACCCCTCCCTCTCCACCTGCTCCACCTGTCTGTTTGCATGGACCACAACACATCACACATCTTGGTTAATTAAGTTCTTTTCAGTGTCCACTATTAAAAGTTTAAATGCACACACACACACACTCTTTACACTGGCTTCCCATCAACTTCCGTATCCATTTTAAGGTTCTTGTTTTCACGTATAGAGCCCTGTACGGTTGGGCACCTGTGCACATCTCTGACCTGCTCCATCTTTACATCACCAGTAGGTCACTTAGGTCTTCTCACCAGGGCTTACTGGCTTTTCCTCGTGCCCGACTGAAAACAAGAGGCGATCGTGCCTTTGAAGCGGTGGCTCAGACGGTGTGGAACGCCCTGCCTATAGACATATGACCGGCAATCTCTGTTGATGCCTTTAGAAAGTTATTCAAATGTATTTAAACAGGCCCATGTCTAGCCTTGTTGTGTATGTTAGTCATTTTTGTGTGTTTTTGAAGTCTGCTGTTGCTCATGTTTTTTATTTTGCCGGTTTCTTTTTATTGTTTTTATGGTTTTATTTTTAACACATGTACTTTTGTGAAGCACTTTGTGATCTTGCTCTGTGAAAGGTGCTATCTAAATAAACTTTACTTACTTACCTACTTACACACACACACACACACACACAGAGCTATGCAGGTCCTGAGGTACTATCTCACTGTTCTTTCAGCAGGGCACGGAGCGTTTATCAATCTCAGTTTCACTTCACACCCACACACTTTCACACTGGCTCAGTTGTTTGTTTGTTTTTCTGGTAATGCTGTGAGTGGATGTGTGCTCGCCTGTGTGTATTCATGCCCACATAGTGACAATATTGTTTTATTACCAGGAGGGCGAGGCTCCTAGTTTCCCCCGACCAAGGTCATATCCTGTCTAGCGAGAAACAGGAAACAAAGGTCGCGCTCGTCAGGAGGGGGACCTGGATCCCACTGCTGCAAATCACAGATGTCACGCCTTCTAAGTAGAGCTGGTCCCCTTCCTCTCTTTAGCGCTCATGAGTGTACACATGCTTGAATGCATAATGCAAGCCAAGTCGAGATCTAACTCACACCCATGCTGGTTTACCTCACTGTGACAGATAAATCCAAGATGTGGTATTTCTGCATCTGTATGTGCATGCTGCGCCCACGGCACCTGTCAATCACCGCTGTCGTTTTTGAATGAGCTTCACTGGGAGATGAGGGCCTATTTGATTTGATCGCTGAGGGGAAGCATACAGTCTGTATCACTGTATCACTCACACAGGGGGAAGAGAAAGTTGCTATTCCTGCAATACGTCAGATCCTCTTGAATGCATACACACACAGGCAGCATGCATAAAGGCCGACAAAGACCCAGGCTGACACACACACACACACACACACACATATATACGAGCACATGTGCAGGAACCTGGCACAGTTCCTGAATATATTCTATTGCAGCAACGCTCCGGTGAGTTCCAGTGAACGCTCCTCGTCATTTAGAGAGCAAGAGAGCGAGATCAACCCGAAGAAGAAAAACGATATGATGGCTAACAGCCGAAAGCATGAAATAAGTTGAGCGTGTGAGCAGGGTAGAGGGAGAAAGAGAGGAAGGACAGTGTGAGGAAGGGAGACAGAGGGAGTGTGTCTGGTCAGAGGGCTGGAGGGTTGTCTCCTGCTGTAAAGAAAGTGCAGACAGAGTGTGGGCTAGCTTGGCCTGCTAACCTTGGAGTGCTAGTAATTGGCACTTAGCATTAAACAGCCTCTCTACCTCTGGGATAATAAGACTCAGGGAGAAACCAAAGAGCTGTAAGCTTTGAGAGACTAAAAAGAGTTAATCATGCATGCAAATATTACCTGGGAAAATGTAGATTAAAAAATACAAATAGTCAGTATATAAACACTACATACAGTATGTGATATATCATTTAATACAGACTATTTCAGATTTAAGCATTTACAAACCTGCAAAATGTGTAAAAAAGGTCAGTACACTGTTGGATGTCTTACTGCCCAGGCTTCGCCTCTATTCATATGTTTGGCAAATCTAATTTTCTACATTTGGATCCTCCCAAAGCCTGGTTACACTTTATACTAACAATCTCAGACTGTATTGCAAAGCGAAAAGTCATGCACCTTCAAAAGGGCTGTTAATCATTCCAGTCTCACTTGGGGTTCAGATGCAGCCTGCTTTGATTCACCGCGCTAGGCAGTAAAATACTGTACTTTTGGGGAGGGCTGGGAACTCATATTACTATTTATAATAGATAATATCCTGTACTGTCTGAGTACTGCAGAGCAGCATCTGTAATAGAAAAACCTGCAGTGCATGTGCTGTAGCTAAAGGCAACAAATGCTTTTCAAATATGAACACTAAACATTGTGGCATTGTCACCTTATGAAGTTTGTATGGCCAACGTGTTAGCAAACAGTTCTTTACTGACACATCCAGCTGACGTGGAGCAGCATTAGCATTTATGTGGAGTTGTATTTCTGGTCACCTGATAAATGTATATACACTACTCACTCCCTTTTTCGCTCTGTTTTGGTTTCCACCAACTCCCGATGGAAATATCTGGACCTTCAGCTGCAGGAAGCGCCACTATGTTCACCAGCCAATTGTCTTTACAGCCTGTCAGAGTACTACTGGTTTAATACGTTATAGTACATATTAAAGATATGATGAATATTGAGAGAGAGAGAGAGAGAGAGAGAGAGAGAGACACACTTATTTTAAAATTTAACTTGGAGCACTTAACTAATTTTCAGCACTACTCCACTTTTCATATGTCTGAATAGAATAGAAAAGACTGGCATGCTAATTAAAGTACCATAATTAGCTGATGGTGTTTATTAATACAATATAAGCGTTTCTTCTGTAGCTCCCGTAGATGACCACTGTTAACAATTGCTATATTCTGAAGAGCCTGTCATGATTAAACTTCTTGGCTGTACCTTTTCATCCATTTCCCACGGAAGCTTTTTCTTCGTTTTGTATGACTTGAAGTGTTTGTATATTAGCTTGTGCTTTTCTGTTTGCAGCGTGTTTTCGTATGCTGTGTATACATTTTCAAAATTGGGAATGTGATTCTCCATTTACTTGGCCTCAGCCGCTGTACTTAGTAGTTAACTACCTACGTTCAAAAGGCCAGGGGGTAGTAAAAATAGCATAACATACAGTTACAGTGTGTGAGAAATTACATGCTACTATAGCATATTAATATTTAATTTAGACAGGATATATTTGCTTTGCACTTGTAATTAATAAAATATTTCAAATTGCACCTTAAATTAAAAAAACTATTACAACAAACTTTAAACTAATTAAACTTATTAGACAGTGTGCATGTCTTAGAACTCCCCAGAGCTTGTTTCACAACACAGACTGAGAGGCTGTATGTGTGAACTGTAAAAATAACCTCATAAGTTGAACAGATAGCTTGAAATGTAGTTTTTATAAACAAACAAAATTTCACACCGTCACATGCACTCTTCATTTATATATTTTTACTTGGACATGGAGAAAGGAGGACTAAAGAAGTAAAGACAGTCCAATTGTTTATATATATATATTTATTTATATAAGTTAGAGCGTTTTGGGAACCCTTTCAACAGTTGAATGGCCGTTTACCATATACAACATGTTTCCTCATATTTATTTACATGAACTGCAGAAGGTACCAGGCCTTTATCTGAAGCAGGCTTGTATTAGAGGCAGGTCTCTTATTCCTAATTCCCTCTGTTTGATGAGTATAATTGGTCATATTTTAGTATGAAGCCTGGTTTTGTTCCGCTCCCATTTGCCCTGTTGAAGTTACTGCATCACACCGTTACTCAATACTACCTTTACCAGTTTTAACTTAAAAGCCTTCTAGCGTTTCAGTGGACAGAAACCCTTACCCATCATTTCTTAACATGGCTTTTATTGTGTAACATTTGCAGGAAACTCATTGTGGAAAACTAATTGACTTGTAAAGTTCCAGTACTCCACTTGAAATGTAGCTGCTGCCATCTTGTGGCGCTTGTAAGTGACTACAACACACAGTTTGGCTGAGACGTAAACACACGACTTCAGTGACTGAAGTCGGACAATAACATTTTAGATGAGTTATCCAGAACCGTGTTGAAAATATCGTGATTATGTTATTGAGTTAATCAATTTAAACAATGGAAATATAGTTGGCATGTACATAGTATGACAACCACTGGGAGTTTATCCAACCTTGTTTTATCCAGGGCCTATATGGGAGGCCGGCTTTTCTTTGCTCGTGTCAACCAGGCACCCGGGTTATTACTGGAGACCCAACTTTAAATGTGGTATATATATATTATTTCTTCATGATTATGACTGTGAAAGTAAAAAATGGATTTCCAAGTATGCTTTTCCTGCTGCACCTCACATCAAAGACTTGGTTCTATCATTATGAAACCCTAATTATACTAAGGATGAAACTCCCTCATTTAACAGGTAGGCGAAGCCATGTTTTAACAACAACTTCACAATAAACCCCCACCTCATCCATTACTACATCTTTGACACTTCTCATTTCATTAACAGCCCAGTAACATTGTTCTTCCACGACATCCTCTTACAACCAAGTGTTAGTATAGTACAATAGGTGTTGTGGTCATCATTTCTGTGTTAGAAAACCACAGATGTTCTCTCTGCGTACTGTAAGAAGCGGTGCGTGCAAAGTGGCTTCATCCTCAGGGGAAGCTGTTTTACCTTTGCACTGGTGAAATGGTAATCGACATTCCAGCAGAAAACCAAAGAGTGTTTTTACATCTGTCTTCTGTTTTTTCACTCAGATCTAATTATACTCTTGGAGAAATATTCCTTCAACACTATTTTTATTCTTTGATACACACAAAAACACACGCACACACACACACAGTCGTGTTGTGTATTCAAAAGACAGGTTAAACTCAAATGCAAAATCACGTATTTTTGACCCTTCTAAGGAGTTAAAGCCACTCAAAATTTGTTTTTAGATTATTTTAAAGTATTTTTCTATAATATTACATTTTCACAACCCACTTTAATGTTCATAAAAAAACCCATTCACAGCCCATTCAAATATTCAGCTAATCTGCTTTGTGGGGACTGTGTGTGATTCGATCAGATTTGACCCCTAACCCGGCAGTGCTGGCAACAGCAAACAACCCACTGTCATTACATGTTCAAATGTTGCTAAACTCTGATTGGTGCACGGAAGTATGTGACATCACTGTTTCCAGCTGAGCCCTGCCCACTTTGAAGCAGTCCGAATAGCCAGCACAAACAGACAAATCTCAAACCCAGAGCTGAATGGCGCAGTTTGCCAGTAACAACGAAAACTACTAAATGGAGAAGTAATTACAGAATGTAAATACATTCAATGGCCAGTGCCTTTGCTTGATTGGTTCCTCTTATGCATTTTTCATTTCTTCCTTGCATTGGCAACTTACAGCTTATTTATTTTACTATTTACTTTTATGTATTTTATTTTTAAATGTAATTTTATTCTCTTAATTGATTTTATTCCTATTGTTTTGAATGTCATTCTAATGCTTTTCTTTGCCTAATATGTAAACCATCGCCTTTGTGTTCAAAATGTGATAGATAAATAAAGCTGCCTTGCCTATTGCTGAAAAATGCCAACCATAAAAACTATCAAAAACTGGGTTTCAGGTCATGAAAATCTTAAAGATTACAACTTGAATGATCCCTTCCCTAGCAGAAAGCACACATGATCTTTGTAGCATGTATGAGTCTCTTACCATGGTATGGTAATATTTACTTTACTCCTTTTGGTCAAAATGTCATCTGTTTGGCCCAGTTCCCTGCTTATGACATCCACAACAAATCGGTCTTGTCACATCTCAAATGCACATTGTTTGTGAAATCCTGTTTTCACTGTGACTGGACCCCGTCTGCATAATCAGGTCCACAGATCATTATCATGTGTGCCATATTACATTTCTGCCAAACCCCAATTAAGGTAGTATTACCTATGCATGGCCAGTTTTATCCTCATTTTGGAAGAGGGGTGCATATTCATAATGAGCCCACATGTAATTTGGGCTTGAATCTAACATGTACCTGTATTTGCTTTTGCCATTGGAGCCGGCATTGCCCGTGCAGGCGACATATTTACCGTTAAAAACCCCATGCTTTATGACTAGTGGAAACTTTCTGTTACTGAGACAGCAATTAACTTAAAAATGTTTCCTCCATTGCCATCTCAGTGCAGGCTCATAATTGATTCCCATTAATTGCAGGTGCTGCTGCGAGTGAGCTGTGCATAAAATTAGCACTGCATACACACGGTCCCCATCAGGTAATGTATCGCTGTATGATAGGCAGTGAAGGCTGAATTAGGAGTTTAAGAAAATGAAGAGCTCTCCGCAAAACTCATTAAAAATAGTTAACAACTGACATTGCTTTATTAAACATGTGCTTACAGCATGCACACACGCGCACAAACGCACACATCCACAGACAGACATTCACCCGGCACCACTCCAGGGACTTAATTATTGCCACATATGAGCAGAGGAAAGCTCCCTTATATTATTAACATAGTTTCATCTTCCTTTTAATATTCAGGAAAATCTTATTAAAAAAAAGGAGAAAAAAAAAAACTCCTTTGCTGAAAACATAAAAGAGATCTTGATTAAATAAAAATATCATTGTTGCTTGCCTGTCAGAGCGAAAGAGCGAGAGCGACGTGTTGTAATGATGAGGCCGGCAGGTTTAGCCTTTGAAGAAAAGAGATATACCAATATTAACAAGACTCACCTCACCCTCCACCCTGACCTCCTATTCTTGACACGTTTCACTCTCAGTGTCTTTCTCCCCCCTTTTTCCCACCCCCCGACTCCCACTTTTTTTATTTGTGCCACCGGACATGGATATAAAGTGTGATCTTTTATGCTCTCACAGAAAATGCAGCCAGAGATCTGAGGCGATACTTTAAGCCTCCTCTGCCACTGAGTGAAGCAGGTTGACAGGCCTCGCAACGGGGAGACGCTGCCCCCCCCCATGTACCCAACGACAACCGAATACATAATGAAATCACATCCACGTCGGTACAAATCTGGATCTTGTGATTTTATATTCTGCATGTTTTTTCACACCACTTCATTCAACGTCTCACTTTTAAGCAACATGAAACGGCTACACAAAACCCTGCAGGAAACAGTATGTTATGCATTACTTATACTGTGAATTGTTCATGACCTGACGTCATGTCATGTATGGCGGGAACTCTTGCCACCAGCTCGTACAGTATTATTCATAGTGTCTATCAAGCACGCACTGAGAAATCACCTCGGGTAAACACTTTAAAGGGGTCACGGGAGGTCAATACATCCAGCATATCTGTATAGAGTTAGACTGCATGTGATGTCTGACAAACCGATGAGCGACATAACGCACATGTCATTTATTTACATGTGCATTTATTATATCAATATATTAATCTGAAAAAAACATTGAGCCACACAAATCTGGAAAACATTAGAAACCATCAAGGCTGCTCAGTCTTCTACAGTTTTTTTTTTAAATGACAAAAAATGGTTAGAAACTTTTTAATCTGAATGCAGATCTGCATCAAAATACGCCCAGTGGTGGACAACCATGTGCGAGATTGCTTTCATTCACTTTGCTGTATACTCCTACATCAGTTAGTGATATAAAGGGCCTACTGCAATATCATGGGCTGGCTCTGTCTTTGAAATGTATGAACAGGCTTGCTACACCTACATTCTAAATATGAAGACTCTGCAATTGTGTAACATACTTTATATTGTCCTTTGCACTATTGTCATTCAAGAGCGTAAAGTAGTTCATAAGACAATTGTATAAAGTTTAATAATGCTGTATTGTGCAATGTTATGTAATCATAATAGTCCTAATTAAAAATTCCACAGAATTTAAATTGAAGCCTGGGAAGAACCTGCTAACTAACAGACAAAGAAATGGGTCTGAAAATATACCTCTTTGTTGGAATAAATGATTGGCTTATTGTACTGTTACATTTTGCCAGTACCATCGCAGTTGTGAGGCAACAGAAGTAAGTAGTACAAGTACAAGACCATTAAAAGTGATGAGAAACACAAAGATTATGTAAAAATCCTTCTACTGAGAAGGAGAACTCAATCTTTAAGTGTATGTGTTTACCTGTGATGAGGGGTCATAAGTAAACATGGCTTCATTTTAAGGGGTCTCAGACTTCTTGCAGACATTCATGTTCCCCTCAGGATGAATTGTAACAACATCAGCCGACTTAGCGGTTAGTATCAGTGCGCATTTTTGACATGCTAGCGTTAGCATTTACCTTAGTGCATGGCACTGCAGAGTGCCAGCGTGGCTTGTCAGGTTGTCATAAATTGCTGTTACCCACTCATTCATAAACGCCTGTTGGACGCTTGGTGCTTGTCCAAAGGAATGCTCACACCAAATTGCAGTTGGTGCGAGTCCAGTCGCGTCTGTGCATGCAAATGAAGTTCAGTCAGAAAGAGGGTGATAGGGCCAATCTTTTACATTGATTAAAAAAGGGGGCCACACATATAATGCAAAATACCTCAAAGGTGTCACAAATACAAAAACCAAACAGGGTAAGGTTATTTACTGAAGTGTCGAGTCACGGACACAGAATGAATGACACTATCTGCACTCAATTTCCAACTAAGCTGTACGGACTACAAGAGCACAGAGAGTGTAGAGCAGCCACTTCTGATGTTGGTGAGTTTTGACACGTTGCAGAGGCATGTTCGCTAGAGCCGTCAACATTTTACCAAAGTTAAATTTATCATGGACTTTTTAAAAAGCCCTTGAAGTCTTCCAAGTGTAGAGCCCCTCTGTATAATTGGCAGCCTCTAAAAATGATTTGTAGGGATTCGCTGGGGAGTTCGATATGTATGGATGTGTGGTGAGTTTCTCTCCACCTTGAAGATCTGTCCACTTGACTGAAGGGAATCCAGAATAGAGGTGTAGTGGAGGGAAAAGCTAGAGAGAGAGCGAGAGAGAGATGACGACATAATCCAAACTGAGATTGGTTGCTGTTTGATATCTTGTTCCTCAACTCCACAGACTCAATCAATAAGCTGCCAGCGAAGGAGAAGGGAGCTCTCTCTCTCTCTCTCTCTCTCTCTCTCTCTCTCTCACTCTCACACACACACACCTACCTGTGAGGAGGAAATGTTGAGGCATATTGAGACCTCTCTAGCCATCCTCTTCTAGGACACATGGACACACTGATCTACCTACTCCTCTTCTCAGCAAGCATAGAACAACATGGAACTCAATGTATACTGTCATGACTGTGGAGTGGGGTTCTGTGTTTCCTGTTTTATTTTAAGTTCTTCCTGTCTTTGTTTGTTTCCCCTCATTATTTGGAGTTGTTTCCTGTTCTCGCTAGTTTCCCTCCTCTGTTGATTCCTTTCACCTGGTCTCCTGTGCTCACCTGTGCCTCCTCCCCCCTTTAGTCCTGTGTGTGTGTGTGTGTATATATATATATATGCCCATTCCTTCCTTTGTTGCTTGTCGGTTCATTGCATTTGCTTTTCAGCTTGTGTTTGGTGTGTTACTCTGTTTTCTCTGCTTGCCCGGCTTTTAGTTTCCATGTCCCTGTTTTGCCTCCGTGGACACTCCTCGTGTTTTGTCTCCAGACCTGGACTTTTCCTGCTCACCTACCTGTGCCTACTATATCTGTTTGTAAGTTTATTTGTTCCATTAAATGATTAAAACTGCTCCTGCCAGTCTGTGCTGTCTGCATTTGGGACCTTTCCCTCTGCTGCCTATCCTCCAAACCACAACCCTGTATGTTTACAAATCTCTTGCTGTGAAATTGACATCTCCCATTTGGTAGAAAAGACTATTCACAACCTTATTATTTGCAGCAGATTTCTCTATGTGAAGAGTTCAACCAAAAAAAAAGCCTTCAGATACGCACTAGATTCCACAAATGGGAACTATGTTTGCAAGCAAACTCGCACAGTGTCTCTGTGACCATAGAGACACAAAACTAATTTCAGTGGGGAGAAATTATATTTTAAGAATCTAAAAAGACAAAGGTCCCTTCTTGCAGTCAAAAATCACAGTGATTTTCTAATGTATTTATCTATGAAAAGGAAACTTTTTTTTTTCTGGAAATACATCAGAAATATGGTACCTTTTAGCCTTCAAGCCTCTGAGTAGGTGGGCCATTAAACATGTATGATTGACAGTTGAGATGACAAATTGCACCGGTAGATTACAAGCCAATTAAAGACAGCAGTACCACCATGGACACATTAAGAGAGCTGGATAGAGGCACCGCCACTCAGCTTTGCTGCCAATTTGTCCCAGTGGCCACTCACGATATTGCAACACAAACAAAAATCCCACGTGGCTCAAAAAGTGTTTTCCCCAAAGGAGATGTAAAACTGTTGAGCACACCTCCAACTGGCAAACAGGATAAACACTAATGCCTATGTGCAGTGGAGGTGTGGACGCAAACCCAGAGGCTAGAGAACGTTTTGGGCTTGTGCGCTCAGCAAGCAATTTTCATTCAAGTGGAACGAGTCCAGTATCCAGTTCTCATAATACATCCATAAGTGGCACTGAGGAGAAATGGCTACATTTAGCATCTAAATTGACCAATGTTGTTATTTGCCTGTACAGGTTTTCGGCTGTTTAATGTGCAAACGGGTGTTAGCAGTACAGTTTTCCCAGGTGGACGTTTGGTTAGCAGCTATTTTAACAAGCTGAGGTGCCACAAAACATACCCATGCTCAGAGATGCAAAAGAGACATTAGCTAGAAAGTATTGTGGTTTAAAGTCTCGTCTTTATGTGTTAAGTCATTAGCTGACATTGTCACTGCAGTTTACAATGAAATTATTTGAATGGCTGTATGCAAAGAGGTCGTCTTTCCCTGCAAAAAAAAAAAAACCCAATATAATCCTGACACCAATATGCACCACCGTGACACCAAATCGAGACAAAAGGACAGGGCATGTATGTGACCTGTGTGCTGTAGCAGAAACACATGGAATATAATTTGATTTGGACTAAACTTTTGGAACACAATAACACTCTGTTCTCTCTCTCTGTCACATTTATAATCTTTAACACTGGATGACTCAGATCTGGTACCCAAAAGCTTCCTCAGGAAGTAGGATAGATGCACAATTTACATCGACACAGTCGGCAGCGAGTTGGCCGGCAGACCAGGCAAGCAGATCAGATGGGTAAGGCAATTCAAAGGCTATTAAAAATACAGACAGATGGTCGTCCAAAGGTACATGTAAGCAGCACACAGTATACACACGCGCGGAGAGGGTTGCGGTCCTGTATATATTACATACTGAGGCTAACTGCGAATGCTGGGCCATGATGCTGTCTGCCGAGTGTGAAGACACCAGCAGGGAGCGACGCCAGCTTCACTGTAGGAGAGATAAATAGACATTAGCTCTGACGACCCAATTACCTGCAGCTGCGACGGCAGCAGCATGCCAGCCCAGACAGATGCACCGCACCCCACAGCCACACTCCCCTGGGTGGATCTACAGGTGCTCTGTGGGCAGAGTGCATTTTATCAATTAAAAGTATACGTTAACGTAAACTTTTTCCATTACGAATTAACAAAACCTAAAGAATAATCCTGATGAACACGAGAAACTACGGAAACTACTTAGTTAAAAAAAGGTACAAATTAGAGTCGTCTGTAACTTCAAGTGTTCTGTCTCATGTGTGAACACACGAAAGCGCTCTTTGCCAGACCTCTTTTTAAAGCCGACAGATGCTGTTAACTGGCATTCAACCAAAGCGAGTATTTGCCATGCAATTAAGTATAGCTGTATTTACTACAAGCTTGCTTCAAGGAGCAGCGGAAGCAGTGTGGGTCAAAGTGCCACTACGGGGGCTCATTTCTCAAAACCTTAATTTCTCATTAAGAACCCTCCAAAAAGGAAAAGTGAAGCCGGAGATGGACTCCAGCTCACAACACAGCTTGAACATGCAGAGCCTGGTACATATGTGCACAAGCACAATGCCAGATCAGGACGAAACCAGTAATGTGTGTACATGCACATACAACATATTCATATAGATTCCTTTTTTCAATCAGTACCCTGCTGTTAGTAATGTCCTCCTGTTCGGTAATCTGAGCAAGATTTTAAGCTTTCGGCTAATATTAAAGCTGCTCTGATATATTTTTTAAATTAACAATGGATCAAACTGATCCCTGTAATATGAACAGCGTCGCTCGTAGCGACACGCACCAGACTCTGCAGTTCTTCCTCAGTTCTAGTCTACGGTGGCCCTGAGAAGTCGGCGCACTGCAAACAGAAAAAACACAACCAAATACAGAAACGTGCTGCAAATACAGAAAACACAACCAAATATAAAAACAGGGCAGGCCACTCAGAACACCACGGAAATGAGTTAAAAAACTGTTTAACTCACTTAACAGAAATAATCCAATGTTGTACATTTTTTTAAACATTCAGAAAAAATCAGCAAAAAGCTAACGGTAGATTAACAGCAAATTTGTGAAATAATATCTGAATCACGCAATCAGAATGTTAAAAGGATTTCATTTTCCAACACCGCTGACGGATAATCGAATTCAGTAACTTTGTGAGCCACAAAGCTTGGCAACAAGTAACGTGTCTCAGCTGGGTCCAGGCATGTTCATCACTTTTTAATGTCCCCTGAAATCCCCTGTTGTTTTCCATTCGGTACGATTTGCACCATTTCTGTATTTGGCTGCGTTTCCTGTTTTGCAGCGCGTTTCGGTATTTGCTTGTTTTCTCAATTTGCACCGTTTCTTTTCTAAATGCTGCGCATGTGCTGTCTAATTGGTGAAGATGTTTTGCTTTCAGGGCCAACATACTATTAGGCTTTTTGGCATGTTTTTGTGTTTTGCTTCACTCTCGCAGCTCTCAGCAGCATTGTTTTCGGGCCGCAGCGGTCAGCTGGGGATTGATCGTATTTGTTTTTCTGGATGAAAATGTAGTCAATACCTAAAACAAGCGCAGGGAGGAAGCAGAGGAGGCACAGCCTGGCCTTCGGGTCCTCCGAAGGGTGTGATCCTTCAGCTTTTGTGACAAACACGCAAGGACACGCACGCACTTACACATTTGACTCTATACATAGCATCGCAAGGGTACACACAAAATGTCAGCGTCAAAATTTACAAAAAGACACTGAGTAATGTGGATGTGTGAAAATCATCTCGCACAATTTCACAGCTCTTTCTCTCACCTCTGTTTTTATTTTTTTCCCACTCACATGTTCCCGCACACACACACAGCCCTTGATGATCAATTGTTGCATTTAAAGGTTTATTGTTCTTCTATTTGCATTCTCCTTCTATCCAATGAGCGTCTCCCAACTGCAGTCAAGTCTTGCGAGTATTCCCCTGCATATTCTTCACATTAGGTCTATTTGTCTCCCCAAACTCTTCCTCCAATACCAAAAGGCTCTCTCTGTCTCTTACAGCAAATGCGTGCGTGCAGTTATTCATACGTGCCTCAGAAAAGGGATTGAATGCATCAAAAAAAACAACAGCAGCAGTTTACTGTAGCACCAGATTACATGTTTTCCTGCTCCAGTGCACAGATCTCACATTCTCCATGACAGGTTGTGGTGGTATAGTGCAATGACTGCAGGTCTCCTTCAGGCCCTCCTCCCAACACACACTCTCTCTCCAGTCCTGTCAACATGCCATTACTCTCACTTCCTTTTATCCACCGTTCCTCTCGTCTGTGTGGCCCTCTCTCTGAATTCCCCCCTCGATTCTGTTACTTGGGCTCACCGCTGCAACATTTTGTGCATTTTCAACGTTTAAAAACTCCATCTCGTTATCACGGTTTCAACTCAAAAACACCCTCCCAGCCTGTCTCTGCCTCTCCATAGTAATCAACGAGATTTAGTCTCCTGTTGTTTAACATGAAGGAATCACATTCGATTAACAGACTTTCTTGCGTGCGGGACTGGTTTGATCACGTGTAAATGTGTAACCCAGTTTGGTGAATGTAGTTCTTGCATCACATTTAAAAAGTGTCTTCGTCGATAGATACATACATATGTTTTTCTTCTTCGCCTATTCTTCCAGATTTGACAGGAACCTTGGGTGTTTTTCAAGAGCAGTGGAGGGAGTGCCTTTTTAATATTTTTGAAAGCAAAATATATGCGCCTCTTGGTTGCTTTCTCCTTTAGGAAGATAGGCTTCCTTTCATTTTTCTTTTCTTCCACCTCTCCTTCTCCTCCTCCTCCTCCGCAGCCATGGGCTCATTCTAAAAGCTCTTGTTAGTTCTCTCTGGTCCTTTGCTCTCCAGTCCTTATTGTGCCTAAATCTTTCTCTTCTTTCAAGGTAAAAATTTCCTCTACTTTCTTTTTCTAACCTTTCATTCTGTGGGCACAGTACAAAGTGCTGAAAGCTTGTTCCTTCTTTTCAGTGATTACTATCAATGGTCGGTGTTGGGGAGGTATTCACATAAAACTACAACCTTAATATTCAATGTGGAGGGTAATCCCATTACTCATTATTTTGCTTTTATGTTGTATTACCATAATCATACTTGTCACCTACTTGTGGTGTCAGAATGTGTCTGACACATAGTGATTGGCAGCATTTCCCCCATGCAGTTTGACACAAGTCCTTTTAATTTGTGTAACTCTTGCACAAGCAGTCGATCTTGAAGCATGATCGCCGTTAGTCATAAGGAGAAATGATTATTTTGACACTACTTGACATGTGCATGTCTTCCGTTCAAGTGCTTGACAGGTTGCTTTTGGAGTGTTCTGCACTGCGAAGGTAATTCTGAACCAGCCTGCATTTTACTGTGATATTCCCATTCTTAAAATCTTTCATCTCTTCTGCACTGACAGTTCAAGGGACAATGGGCCAAGGCAAAGTCATTCTGTCTTGACTGATACTGAAATAAGTTTAAATTATGTGACATAGTAAAATTCTGATGAAATGTTATGTGCAGGGACAGAATTTTCAGCAGCAGCACAACAAATGTAGTGTAATTAATGACAATTGAACAGTATTTGTTATAGTACTGTGTTACAATAACATGTTTTATACCTTCAGCAACTTAAAGGAATGTGGAATTCAACATTTTGGGAACAATGGTTGTTCACTTTCTTCACATCACTGCCATGTAAATGGTAATGGACTTCATTTGTATAGCGAATTCGCCTACCAGCAACCTTTCAATCTAATTAATTTAACACTTATATGTGTTAATAAGTGAGCTTTAGGGGTGCTGATAGGCAAACATTTATTAGCTTAGGACAAAGCCAGGCTAGCTGTTTATGTCTTTGTGCTAAGCTAAGATAACTTGCTGCTTGCTGGAGCTTCATATTTACCGTACAAACATAAGAGTGGTATCAATCTTCTCATCTCCCTCTCAGCAAGAAAACAAATGAGCAATTTTGCTCAAATATCAAACAGTTCCTTTAAAAACCAACATTTTTTCCCCACTTAGATTCCTTGTTACAGACTAAATAAATTACACATGGTGACATCAATATCTGAAATATTTTTTTTTATGTCACATTTAATTTTCATAGTAAAATAGTTAAATCAGGCTTGCAAAAGCAGCCTAATTTGATCCATAAATCAAAAAGTGGGAACATGCAGTTATAATTAGAAGAAAATGTTCAAATTGAGCAACAAAACATACTCATTGATTTCTGCTGTCAATCATTTAGCCAGAAGAAATCGATGCAGTCGCAGACGATGGCTTGGATTTGAGGAAATGAGTCAGAAGGTCCAATCTTCACCAAACTTACTTGCATAATTGGTGATTGTTCACCAAAGGTTGCTTATTAGTTAATTAATTAATTCTGTTTTCTGAAAGCTAAGATAGCCAATGTATGTGTGTCAACATGCGTGTTTAATAATAAGTGTTTAATATGCATATTTGTACGTCTGTCAGGAAGAAGCAGGGGGATGAAAGGAGGAAAAAGAAATAAAAGATAACATCTGGTGCATCATATCTGCCCCAGGCCTTCTCACCATGGGGAATCATTAGAGGAATCATACACACACACACACAAACAGACAGAGTCCTTCATAAGATAAACTGGATGGATGGATGACAAATTTCACACATGCACATACAAAGACCAATATCATGAAGCCCTGCCAGGAGTGATGTGTCTCGCTGCACATTTCCATGCAGCCACAAGCTACGATCACTATCAACCAAGCCGGCTTTGATGTACAAGCTTTCAGTGCCTTTGTCTCACAATAATCTGACTGTGGAATATTATATCATTCAAAAAGGTGTACTTCAAAAGAGGGTTTTGCATCTGTAACCATAGTTTTGCAAAACTTGTGAAGTGAAGTTTGGATTTGTAAGCTTAGTTTTGTAGACTTGTACAAACAGGGACCGGCTATAGTTTACTTTATGCTAAGGCTAGTTAGCTGGCTGGCTAACTGACTTGGCCCATTATTAAAAAAACATTTTTTAACAAGTACATTTGGTAGGGAGGCATGGCGGAGTCCATCTTTCATGGCTGGGTCTCATGGCCCAGTGTGTTGACAAGCCAACAGTGCTGTGCAAAGCAATTTCAAAGACACTGATTGGTCAGAAAGTGGAGACCCCCCCTCCCTCCCTTGCAGATAGCCTGTTTCTTTTGCAAAACCCTGTGTAAAAAACATACCACGCAGTAAACCTGTCAAAAGTCCGTAAGCATGCGCACGCACATGTACGTGAGTATTTTGTTGTGAAAATGAGTTTGTAAGCCTGCGTGCTGACTGTGCAAAACGGAGTCTGCAGACAGAAAACAAAATGTACAAGTCTACAAAACTAAGCTTACAGATGCAAACATAAATGCACAAGTTTGCAAAACTACAGTTACAGACACTCCTGTTTTCAAGCACACGTTTTTGAATGATATAATATTCCATACATGACTACCGCTCCAGGATGTGGTTGTGTGCGTGCTGAGCGATTTCTGTTACCGCATGTGTCTCTTTGTATTTGAGTGTGCAGTTATGTGTGTTTCTGCTTTGAGCAGAGATAGAGGCTCATTTGTGGTGTCATTGCTGGATTGCACAATGAGACTGGAGTTTGGCAACATCAAAGGCTCGAGACAAGGCTGGAAGAGCCTTCTCATCACTGCTTATCATTCTTTTAATTAATTGCTTTATCATTTTTTTTTTTTTTGGGGGGGGCAGGGGTGTGTGTTTAGTTTTCTTTACGGACTGAAACCAACATACCGTATATCACTGATAAATGGAAATTGTGCTTCTCTGTTTTTCTTCATCAGAAAAACATACGTAGCATCTGCGTCCATCTGTAGACACGCACTCCTTTCGCCACCGTCAACAGAACTTGTGGCCAGGTCATGGCAGCCTCACCAAATGATTACGGGTGCGTCAGCCTCAGAAAAGCCTGTCTAATTCACACACAGCAATTATGCAAAGGTGCGCAGACAAAACAGTGTAGTACCAAAGCCCACAACAATAACACATTTACATATTATGCAGTTGTCTGCATTGTTGCCTGGAGATAATTTAAGTTTACACACCTCCTGACTCAGCAGCACATGCGTATACAACATAAGTGCATTAGACAATAATGAAAGCTTAGCAATATGACCTGAGCAGCCGCAAACAATATAAAGCCTCTCAGCTAGCAGATCATTAACAGACAAGCAATGAATGAGTGTTTATGCAGTTAAAACTGACTGCAGTGGTTAGACATGATGTATCTGATCAAAATAATGGGTACATTAAATTGTGCTAGTGTTAGGCTTTTTATTTTCTATATTGTATCAAATATTGGGATTATATTATCTTGTTTTTACCATACCA
This sequence comes from Gadopsis marmoratus, assembly GCA_036023855.1. Taxonomy (NCBI): domain Eukaryota; kingdom Metazoa; phylum Chordata; class Actinopteri; order Centrarchiformes; family Percichthyidae; genus Gadopsis; species Gadopsis marmoratus. Next base: position 26,195 of record JAVQJF010056707.1, read on the forward strand.
CTACCATTGAATAATATATGTATATGTAACTGTGTAAAATTGGTGGTGAATTTATTCAGATTTAATTCAACACTTAGGTTACGTTAGTTCTGAAAGTTTGTTTAAATGTTAATAAAGGTGTTCTTTGTTGATTTCTTTTAAGTGACATTGTATAAGCATTGTATTGTATAGGTCAAGCACAATGGGAAGCAGATTGTAAGTGGGCTTTCACAGTCTCACTTACTATTGCTAATTTTGGTTGCAAGGTGACAGCGTTGAGTAGTTTTATTGTTACTTCACCAAGTGCATCTGTCTTCCTGTTTGCGTGCGAACTGGAGGTTTGCAAAGTGGACGGTGCTGTGACTTTGTCATTAAAAGTAGTAGACACTACTGGAATTCATGTCCTGGAATTTTGGGCGCCAGCCGTCGACCACTGTGCTCTCAATTGCGTGGCAAGTTGTATGACAGTGTGTTGAGTGGTGCAGTCTCCAGAAAGTGTTGGTTTAGTGAAATGTTTGAAATCCACGGTTGTATTTTGTTTCCATGGTTTTTCTTGGAAATTGTGTTTTTTTGTTAGAAATCACAACAAACTGGGATCAAGCAGCCCCCTAAAAGGGTCTCATGTACTCTGTTTAAATGACCTGTTGCAAATGTGTTCAAAAATATAACTAAAGGTACAATAACCCCTGAAGTAATTGTGTCCCGTGTGGCATCTAATTCCACGGGCTACAAAAGGATATAAGTAACTGTATATATTGTTTTTTTGTTTGTATTCTGATTTTGGATATGTGTATGTGTGTTCTGTGCGTGTAGCGTGAACAGGGCTGCAACTTTAATTTCATAGTGCAGCCCTGTGTTGTAGAATGACTAATAAATGTACCTTGAACCTTGAAATAGTCAACACTTATCTACTCTCAGACTATTTCCCACAGGCCCTGAAAACTGCTGTTATTACGCCACACAATCTAGACTCTAGAGTCACTAATTACAGACCCATATCAAACATCTCATTTTTAAACACTAAACTGGTTTGAATACTATTTGAAAGACAGTGACTACTTTGCGTCAGTCAAATCAGTAATTACACATCTGAGAGTGCAGAAATGACACGTGGAGTCCCTCAAGACTCCGTTCTCAGGCCTTTTCTGTTCAACATGAACATGCTCCCACTCGACCAGATTATAAAAAACAACAAAATAACTGACCATAATGATGCAGGTGACACACAGATTTATACAACACCAGGTGACTATGGTCCCATTAAGTAGGTGCATTGAACAAATCAATGAACAGATTTGCCCAAACAAGAATGATCAAAATCTGTGAAGAGCCGACAGTCACTAACATTAAAGAAGTCAAACCAAGCCAGCAATCCTGGTGTAGTCATGGAGTGAGACCTAAATTTGAACATCCACATTAAGCATCTGAGAATGACTGCAACGTAATCCTTGCCGGCAATTTCTCCTGTGAAAAGAACGTCCTAAAAATGCTTGTTTTTGCCACTGACAGGCTCAGACTGTTATTCAAAGTGTCTGACAACATTATGGAAGGGATGCCTACAGAGACAGGCCGTTTAAAGGGTAAAGAGCAAGATCCTTCCTTACTGCAACAACTCAACCTGTCATGAGATTTCAGAGCGAGACTTTCAGTTTCTGGTTAAACAAAAAGGATGCAGGCGAAATGCTGGACCAATTATAAAAATAATTGGTAATGGTAAATAATGGTAAGTATTAGTCATTTCGACCCCAAAATTTGTAAAAAAAAATAGGGTCCAGGTTTCAAAATATACTAGAGTTTCCCTTTAATGAATTTATGAAAGGTGCTATAGAAATAAGTTTGCCTCGTCTTTGCTTGATACTCACTGCGGATCTCTGAGCTGCCACACAACCTAAGAACATTGTGTTTATTCATTTGGTAGTAATGATAAACTGTTAATGTTAAAGTACCATTGCTTTAAATTGAATTATGTCAATATCATTTTATATGCTACGCTGCAAAAAATAAAATCAACCGGCTCTCTATCTCGCGCTGGTCCAGCCTCCTCTGTGGTTGTCGGATGCCTTTCATGCACGTCTCACCAGTCACTTCTGCTATTCTGTCATCTTTAGCTGACACTGAAGTGGCACTCTGCCCCCCTCCTGTGGCACTGATGTCTCTTTTGTGTGCTGTAATCTTTTTTTTGTCATCACTTTCAGGCTGAACCATTTTTCCTTCACCTTTTCCACAGTTGCTATTATGAGTGACAGTGTTTGTAACATTTGTCACCGGTCCTCATGCTATGTTTTTTTCTTGGACAAGCCCATTGTCAAAGTGCCGTATAAGACGTTTGGTTTAGCTGAACCCTATTTAGCAGGACCTTAACCTCAATGTTCATGAAGTTTGTCGGTACTTACTTGCTCCAATTTTTTCCACAACAAGAGGTCCTATTCAGGGATGTTGTTTACCAGATTCCGTGAGTTTGAAAACCAAAATAAATGAGAGCAATCAACGTGAGGTATTTTTGCAACATAAACTGCATGAATTGCAAAATGAATAGTGGAAAATGTTCAGTATCCCAAGAATTTCAGCTCAGAGTGCATATTAGCTATTGGCATCTAGCGAGCTGGTCGGGCTCCTGGTTTTTAATAAGGTTCAGTGGTTTTCTACTGAAACTGGTGAGGAAGACGAAGCTGTTTAAAACCTGTTACTGCTTAATTTTTTTAAACAGTTTAGTTTTGACTGTTTATATGTTTTGTAATGAATCCTGCAAACATTTGTCATTTTTTTATGGTGAAACCACACAAACAGGTGTGCAGAGCCTCTTTTCAACGGTCCTCTGTGGCTGACAAAAAAGAACAAAATTCATACATTGTCGAAGCTCGTGTCTAGATACTGTATTTTCACTTCTACAACCATGAACATGTTTTCTGAGCAACCCAAAAAAATTACAGCCAGAGGAAGCTACATTTTATGCGATCATCCCAGTTGTTCACTTTATTTGCCATTTTGCTCAGGTCATTGAAATTCCTGCCCGGATCTCAGTCAAGTAATGAAAGATACATATAAATAATAAATAATAAAATATACACATTAAGAATAAAGACTATAATAGACTGTTATTGTGTGACTGTATGCATGAAGGGGGTTATGTGCATGTGTGTGAAGAGGGAAGGGGCTGCCCACCAGGATTACCCCAGATGGCTACTCCACCATTGGCTAATAATAGCTGTCTTTGCCTAATCCCTACTTTTAAATGCTTATCTATTTGTTGTCGGTGAAATCTGTTAAAAAAAAACCTGCGACATACTTGCGCTGAGTCCATGAACTCCATGTTACTCCTACTGAGCACCATGACTTCTTTTTAAAAAAAAAAAAACCCCTCTGACCGTAGTACACTTGAAATTTATAATGGCCAATGTTTGAGGCTAACCTTCTTCAGTGCAATCCCTTGCAATACTTCAAGGAGTTGTTTATATTGAGTGTCATGGCACGATTGAGTGATGGTGCATCATTGAGCAGGTGGACCGGTTTGAGTGAAAAAGCCCGGGGCCAATTTTTCACTCGCAGCCCGTCCTTGAAGTGATATACAGTAATAAGTATTCACACCGGTGAGCTGAAGAAAATTGAGTATGTTTTGTTTCTATGAAGCAAACCATAAGTCTTATATTACACCTACTTACATAGATAAATTGAAGTAAATTGAGCAAAACGTGTTTTTTTTCTATACTACACAAATACTGGCGTGCACGTCAATAAGGTTGCTGTGTGGTGGGGCTGTAAAATTTGATGAAATGGCCACTGAATAATGCACTGTATCAAGCACACACACACACACACACACACACACATACATAGAGTCAAAAGAATTGTTGTCATCAAAATGATACATACACACAAAAACACTGCACATCTCAGGAGAAATGCTTATTTTCAGAAGCTGTCTCTTTCGCTTCCTCTCGCTCTCCTTCAAAGATCCTTGCCTCACCCGAGCTGAGTGAGTCGGCGCCATGCCACCATGGAGAGTTTGAAAGTTAAAAGACGGTGTTTATTGTTTCTAAAGGAATATGAGAATACACAGACATTTCCTGCCACCGCTGTCTTTTTGAAGTGCAATCTCTGTTTATCTTTCTGCAGGGTTTTAGTTTACATTGGAGAATACTCAAATAGAACGCTATTACACTTTGGTATGAAATAAACATCAAATGCGATACGCTGTGCTCTCATCATAATTGCACTGTGCAAAGACCCCTTATCGTTTCTCAAAGACGATATTAGTTTAAATAAATTGGACATGATGCACAATAACAACAATCAACAGAGTTTGCACAGGTACACCAATAACACCAGTTGTATCACTGATCCAATATTGCAATATTTTGTTACAAAAATTCTTAAACAAACCCCAAAGTGTTCCCTCTGGGAGGCAGAGTCACTCATGCTGTAGCGATTATATTCCAAAATGAGATATCCACCATCTGAAAAAACGTGGCGCAGGCTCTTACAAAATGCCGCAAAAGTAAAATGATTTATGGTATTTTAAAAAAAAAATGAGATTAGCTGTCATAAGCTGTTACTTGATAATAGTGACATCACCAACCTTATTTTTCAAAACATGCACAGAAGGAAGTAAAACACAGGGGAACTTTAATAACATTAATTAGGGCGGCACTTTAGAGTTCGGGGTCTGGTATTGTTCACGCTGGCGCACCTGTGCTTTTTTTCCCGACAAGGTAAAGTGACTGCCGTGAAAGCTGAAAATCTGGCAGGTTTGCGCATGGAGGCGGAAAATACATTTTTAACTAAATCAACTTGCTCGAAACGTCTTTATAGAGATTAATCTGGGCACATCGCACGTGGAACTGAGAAACTGCAGCTTAATTACTTCAATTAACACAAAAACATTTGATCAAACTAGTGCACCATCCTGCACAGAACTACTTATGTACGTATACATATCCTTAAGCCACAGTTCAGTACTGACATCAAACCAACAAGTTGACAGGGAATATAAAGAGCTATATAGGTCAAATACAGTTGAAGGGAAGGAGGGTGGGAAGCTAGTAAAGATAGAGGAATGAATGAGATCCGGGTACCTGACTTGGACCATCTGAAATACTGTATCACTACGGTCTCTAATGACACTACTGCCGCTTCTTAAACTGCAAGGGCTTTGATGTACAAGGTCCGCCAAACATTTTGAAGTCTGCGTGGCGCGCCATCAAAGCATGTTTTGTGCCTTGGCACTAGCTGCCAGTCGTTTTTTTAACTGTCCTTGACAGCATGCAGGTGTCAACACAGGGGGAGACGCACACTTAAAGATAAGCACGAACATCACGCTGCTTGGAGTGTGAAAATGTTGGCCCAACGGTACGAGAGAGCAAGGCACAGGGAGAGCGACAACAACAGAGAGGTTCCGTCAAGATGAGGAGAGGAGCGCAGGTGACATCAGTAACCTCAGAAATGGGACGTCACAAGCATCTCCTATGTCACAAGCTGAAGGACAAGAGAGAAAAGAGAGAACTTTTTCGAGTGAATGGGCACGATAGAAAAACATAGCAAGTTGCAGGGAGAGAACATCAGCCTTTCAACGCGAGTGTCTCTTCACCGTAGTGAGCACCATATTGTCGTTGTTCAGGGGGGCTAACCTGGCCTTCAGTGGCAGCCTGCATCACATTTCCTCACAGCCTCCCACACCTTGGATCTGCTTTTCATCATCTTCTCAAGCAGAGATGTGTCCCTGACATCAAAAAAAAAAATGAGAATGCATGCTGGTTGAGAGGAAATTTATTTCTCAGTGTACTACTTATGTGATAGTCTTTGTAACCATAGAAACAGGTGGCTGACTAAGAACCCTGCTTTTGTAACAGGTTGCACTCCTTTGGCCAAGAAACGACAATGGCATTAATCTATCTATTAAGGTAGTATGATGTTGGTGGCTTTATACTGCAAGGCTTTGGAACATACTGAAGCTAGAAACACTGTTTCACAAAGTTGTCCTTTAATGTTCAAGGGATGTAATTTGCATACTATAACCTTGACTGCAGATGAGTCCTGGGTTTGCAACAGTAGAAAAAAATCTTTAAAGTGAGTTTTAATTTACATTGATTCAATGTGGATATCAGTCTCAACAAATGGAATGACTACATCAGTCCTTCTGTCTGTTATTCTCCCCAGCCCATCAATACTTCATCTGCTCAGCCACTGAAAAGCAAGAACAGAAACCGCTGTCGGGCGACGTTACAACAGCTCCTTGTATTGTTTGTGTCATGTGTTCAATCACCATGCTTACGAGGACACACACCAAGCCTCCAGGTGCAGAGGTGGTCTGCGAAGCGATTTTGGCAAAGTGGCCGTATCGGGGTACTGCAGCTTCTGTGTTCATCACATGATGCGCGTCGGCTCCAAAAAGCACTTTTAACATACACAGTCACTGGAAAAGAAGCAGCTGTCTTTGGGCCCTACAAACACCTCAAAATGACTCTTTTTTTTTTGCATCAGATTTTGATCCATTCTGTTCGATAACATTTGGAAAGTCTAGAAAAGCCTTATGATAAATAATTTTATCCCATTCATGTGTGCGGGAAGTCAACAGGACGTCAACTTCATGGGCCCGTGAGGAAGCAGACAGAGGTTTTATCAGCATATGCGCCCAGTGAGAATCTTTCATAGGAAAGAATGGGGCACCATCTTTGAACGCGGTGTCCAGATGTATATAACACACACACAAGTACAGAGATGACATTACACACATTTTGGATGACTGTAGAGGGCATTAATGTATTTTGCCAGTGGTGGTAATGCACTGTAAAAATCGAGGAATTTGCCAACAAAACATTAGAGGAAGACGACCACAAGGTGATGTAAAATATGTGGGGCGTTGCAAATATTTTATGAAGTAGGAAATGCAATTATCATGTTTATTAGACCTACTGTTATGGTTGAGGAATGCTGAAGTTGTTAAAAATGTTTTGCCTATAATAAACACCACAAAGTAATTTAATATCTAAGTGGTGAAAGGAGTGTAAAAAACCCTTTTATAAAACATTTATGTCCCATCATGTTTATGTGAGGTGTTAGGATGGTTTATAATGTCATATGAAGACAATATATGTTACAATATATGAAATTGTTACATCAACCCTTAGTGTTAACCTTTAACCAATTTGGAAGGAAAGATTCTTGGGAGAACTTGTTGTTAGCCAAGCTAGTGGCATGGCTGAAGGCACTGTTGGCCTGTTGTCCACCAGTCTGACACTTTCTATTTGATGGCTGCGTCTATTGTCTTCCTACACTTTACAGTTTGCTTAGAAAAAGCTATTGATAGCTCATCTAGTATTTTCTTTTGCTTCCAGTATATTGCACTGGCAGATCTGTTATCAGTTTTATTATTTTAAGCCACTGCAGAAACAATTCCCAAGAAAATACTCCTCAAAATTGACAGCTTTACCATCACAATGATAAAGTAACGTGCACACTATTTTCTGATGAGTGTTTCTGATGGGGAAATGATGAAAGTAAAATAGTTGCCCACGTAAAGGGGGAGGTCATTGCAATCTTCTGCGAAACAAAGAAATGACTCGATAACACAAGTATGGTCTTTAAAGAATGTAAATCAAAGCGAATGCTTGGCAACATATTCTGGCCTCCTTTCTGCCCTTCCTCAGCAAAAATATGGAAAAGACTAGTGTTACGACCCGGTCTCGCAGTCTAGGGGAACTGATGAGATCGTAACATAAGGTTTTGGAATGTCGGGGATTCGTCGGACACTTACCCACACGGTGTTTGTAAAACAATATGAAGTTTATTGAACCAGGTGTTCAAAAGGTAATTATATGCAATATTATACAACTATATACACAACTATATACAACCCCAATGGAGGGAGAAGGAGGACCACGGGTGGAAGCCAAAGAAACTACAATGAATATAACAAAACAACCCCTAACCTCTTCTAAATATAAACACAAAAAGAACAACCAAACGAGCTGTCTATCTATCTAAAAATAAGGATGGTACAAAACGATACAGGGGTGGCTCCACCCAACTGCCTAGTGTGTCTATACACTCAATTCTCTACGGGTGAGAATGTACAGGGCGCCC
>JAVQJF010056710.1:0-19634 GCA_036023855.1 Gadopsis marmoratus
CATCGATAGACACAGACAGACAGACACAGAGACAGAAAACACACACAGACAGACATACAATGAGAGAGACACAGATAGGAAGACACGGAGAGAGAGAGACAGAGAAACACAAACGGACACGGAGAGAGAGAGAGAATAGAAAGAGCGAGAGATACAGACAGAGGCAGACATGCAGAGAAACAGAAACAGGGATTGTGAGAGAGAGGTAGAGTCTTTGAGAGATTGAGTCATCTGGTTACAATGGCACCTGTCAGTGGGGGGATATATTAGGCAGCTCTTGTGGGGTGTTCCCGGGCTGCAGTGGTCACTACCTACCAAAATTGGTGCAAGGAAGGAAAACCAGTGAACCGGCGAGAGGGTCATGACTAAGGCTGCCATCCATGTGGATGTTACTTTGACACGTACCACCTACCTAAACATTGTTGCAGACCAGGTACACCCCTTCATGGAAACGGTATTCCCTAATGCCTGTGGCCTCTTTCAGCAGGATAATGAGCCCTGCCACACTGCAGCAATGGTTCAGGAATGGTTTCAGGAAGATGACAAGGAGTTCAAGGTGTTGAATTGGCCTCCATATTTCTCTGATCTCAATCCAATGGAGCATCTGTGGGGTGTGCTGGACAAACAAGTCAGATCCATGGAGACCCCACCTCGCAACTTACAGGACTTAAAGGATCTGCTGCAAACGTCTTGGTGCCAGATACCACAGCACACCTTCAGAGTTGTAGTGGAGTCCAGGCCTCAAGGGGTCAGAGCTGTTTTGGAGGCAAACGGGGGACCTATGCACTATCTTAGAAAGGTGCCACAGGTTACTGCAGCATGTTTAGCAATGTGAAGCAACACCCACTGACGTAAAGGCCATAATGTTCCAGTGTTCAGGAGATCATTCTGGCAGTTATCTGTTTCCATGATTCGTTATCATAGTGGTGTGTCCTTATATCATCTTATCATTCAGTACACATTGAAATTGGAAGCTGTATGTTAATGCTTTTAATAAAAATTTGTTATAAAATACCCTTTTCAGGCCTTCTTCTAATCGTCTGCAATAAACACTTCACATGAAGAACTTCATTTCTTTAAACTACTTGAGCTTTTCATTTTATTTTAATCATTCCTCCCCCTGTAGATTGTTAGCAATCGCAAGTGAATCATTAACATCCATCTGTATGGTGGTGTGTGTGTGTGTGTGTGTGTGTGTGTGTGTGTTTCACCAGGCCGCTCTAGCAGGAGGGACCACGATGATCCTGGACTTTGTCATCCCCAACAGGGACAAGTCCCTCCTAGAGGCCTACAACTGTTGGCGTAACACAGCTGATCCCAAAGTTTGCTGCGACTATTCGCTGCATGTCGCCGTCACGTGGTGGAGTGAGAAGGTGAATGAGTGTTAGATTATAAGTATGCCTGTTATAATAAAATATTATTATATGAATATATACGTGATGAAGGCACCAGTTTCCCCCTGTTTTCAGCGGGATGTGTGAGAATATCCTGGTTATTCTGAGCTACTCCTCCATGTGTGTCTCCAAACCTTTTTCTTCTCCAGGTCAAAAAAGAGATGCAGATACTGACCAAAGAGAAGGGAGTCAATTCCTTTAAGATGTTTATGGCCTATAAAGATGTGTACATGCTGCAGGATTCTGAGCTATATGCTTCCTTCTACCATTGTAAAGAGATTGGAGCTATAGCTCAGGTGCATGCTGAGAATGGAGACCTGATTGCCGAGGTTAGTATGAGCAAATGTGAAAAGCTGTTTATTAACTAGAGTCAATTCATGCAAACTGACAGTAAGGAAGGAGTTGCTTGTATTGAAGATGACGCCACTGCTGAATTATGTTTTTTATACATCAAACACTTTGTTAATAGTATTAAGGAGTATAGCAAATACTCCAGCAACTCAACACTTTTCACATTCACCCATAATAGTATTAGTTTCTATTCTAAGCTCAAGCTGTATGATTAATTATTTGGTAAATATTCCGAATATAACTAGTAGAAGCTAGTGGTCATTCTTCCGAGCATGGGCAGCGACAATGCTCAAATCTAAGCAAAATCAGTCCTAATTGTCCCCCCAGCTACATAAACATACATGCTGTAGCCCTGTTATTTTATCTGGAAAGGTTTGATTAGGGCAACTCTAGTCAATAGTGTCTATGTGTAAACCCCGCACATTCCAGAAACAATTATAGGTTAACGTTTAACCATGATGGCAACTAAATGTGTCTTCATGCAAGATACTGTCATAAAAGAATAGACATTTTGGCAGTAATAGTGGAGAACTCAGTCGTCGTATTCAGTAAAAGCAATACAGAAAGGCTGAATGATGGGACGAGTTTTTCCCTGCATATCCCTAGTGGATCAAGGTCTATTGACACTGTCTGTAGTTGCAACGAGAGCAAATGTTCAGGAAAGCAACGTGATGGCCAGTTATTTCTCATAAATGTGTGTATTTGCCCCAATTCGGTTTTTGTTCAAATGCCATGGCAACAATTCACCACTAAGAGGCAGCAAATGCCAAAAAGTTGAGCACACGATTAATGCTGCCACAGGGAAATGTGTTAAAGCTGTAGGAAGCATGAATTTGTATTGTTAACCAAAATGTTCTGTTTGGGGCCCTCACTGACGGCTCAAAAAACCTACATAACAATGTTCCATCATCTAGATACCGCATGACTTTTCCTGATTTCATGAGAAGTGCTCATCCTGTAAGCATGATTTTGAACTAACACATTTTAGGAGACCACTACAGAAAATAATGCATTACTTCTTCTTGGGTTCTCAGAGACCCCGGCTGTAAAATTGGTGTTGACTGTACTTTTTATGCAGCACTACTTTGTTCATCATAGGTCTAACAGATTGATTAGGTCTAACTAATTGACACAAAACATTAGTATGTGTGCGATAACATACTGCACATTTCTTTCTCTGTGAATGACCTTTTGGCAAACAAAACAAATACATATTTGTTCACGCATAGCACATTTAACATATAAAACATGAAATATTCCTGTATTTGTAGTTATATGTGCTTCATTGTCATTTCTGTATTTTGCCCAGTTTTGTGGCAAAGGGAAGTCACCACTTTAATAATTTTCTACAAAAGAAAGGGGAAAAAATATTTAACTGGAACAGTTATTTGATTTTGCGATTATTGCCACTTTTAATGAAACAATTTGTAATGCCAATTTCAACAAAACACAAGGGTTAATGTGTTTTAAAGCACTGCTTTGGCGTGTTGGTTCCTGTTTCACATGCCCCTTGCAAAATTAGTTTAGTTATAGCTGTATCAGTTATAGTCCGCCCCCGCTTTGCTTGGACAGACACAGTGCTGTTGTTATCCTTCCATCTCTTTTAACATTTATGCTGCATTGTTGTGCCTGTCGACACTCGACAGGGGGCTAAGAGGATGCTGTCTCTGGGCATCACGGGTCCCGAGGCCCATGAGCTGTGTCGGCCGGAGGAGGTGGAGGCCGAGGCCACCCAGCGAGCCATCACCATCGCCCATGCTGTCAACTGCCCGCTGTATGTGGTCCATGTCATGAGTAAATCTGCTGCCAAGGTGGTGTCTAATGCACGCAGGGATGGTGAGTGTGGGCTTGCTGCTACCTGCTGTTGAAATAGGGCGAGGTGGAGAGACGATGGCCTTTTAAAGCCGAAACCAATATCATATTTGGTCTTGATATATAATGTCTTTTTTTAATGCTTAAAAGTTCATTTATTCAGTGTTAACACACCATTTTTCTTCTTGTCATGTGACCTCTGACACAGTATAAAGAGAAATTTCTAACAACTTAGTAGTGTTTCTCTACAGGCCGCGTGGTGTTCGGGGAGCCAATTGCAGCTGGACTGGGCACTGACGGTACTCACTACTGGCACAAAGATTGGGCCCATGCTGCTGGCTTTGTCCTAGGTCCTCCCCTCAGACCTGACCCCAGTACCCCTGGGTACCTCATGGACCTACTGGCCAAGTAGGTGGAACTGAAAGTTTTGCAACCAATGTCCAACCAATACTGTCATCACAGATTATAAATATACATTATCCATATTTATCCATCAAATGTGCTAGTGACGATCTCAGTGTAACGGGGACGGACAACTGCACCTTTTCTATGTGCCAGAAGGCTCTCGGCAAAGACGACTTCACCAAGATACCTAACGGAGTGAACGGAGTGGAGGACAGGATGTCGGTCATCTGGGAGAAAGGAGTGGTACGTCCCAATAACAGGAATGCACTTTTATCAGACATTGTTCAACACCATTTTTGAAACAGCAGGAGTGAGAGCTGCGTGATCTGCTATTAACAGCTAAATATGCAGCTTCCTGTCAGTATCCATGTGATTAGTCAGTTTGCAGTGGCGCAGCAGTGGGCTGATTAAAAAGATGCGTAAAACAGTGCAAATGACAACATAACCACAAGATGAACTCTGCTTTTTAAAGGGACTGTCCCTGTTTGCATGGGTCTTACGTCAGCTTGATTCTTTTTTTTTACTTGTTACTCATCCTCTAAAGAGGCCAAATCAAGTCGTAAAGATTTGTCACGCCTTGGGGCCCTGTGTTTCATCTACGCAACAAGCCAAGTTAAATGTTAGTCTAAGAATGTATACTCTTTTATATGTATTAACTCTGCTTATTATACTTTATTCTATTTATTTTAACTGAAATTATTTGAAAGTATTTCTGTTTTTCTACAATGCAAACAGAAAAGGCAATAAACTCTCGGAACTGCAGTTTGTTGCAAAGAGCAGGCGTTGCATTTTCTCAACGTTTCAGCCCTGCTACAACCAAGGCCACTGGAAAGATTTAGCACATGCAACAGTGCTTACACATCACACATGGCGGAACTGAGTTTCTTGCTGCACAGTTAAGCACTGACCTTTGGTCTGCTAATTCTGAATTTTGTTGTCATCCACTGTGGCCTCTTTTATCAAGCCGGCTGCTTTGTGTGTTTCCTCCCCTCAGCACAGCGGCAAAATGGATGAGAATCGATTTGTAGCCGTCACCAGCAGCAACGCAGCAAAAATCTTCAACTTCTACCCGCAGAAAGGCCGTATCGCCAAGAACTCAGATGCTGATGTGGTTATATGGGACCCCAAGATGACAAGGTTAGGACCCCGACTCCAGCCATTCAGCGATATGGGTGAATGCTTTTGAAATAGAGCAGGAAAGAAAGCGCTCTAGCACAGTATGTGTGTGTACAGTTTGAAACGTGTATGATGTCAAAGCGCATTCCGAATGCTCTCTTATCTCTCAGTATTAAGCTGAACATTTCTGCCAGTGCTATCGGCAGCTTCAACTGCAGATGGTGCTGCTGAAACACTGGGCAAACTTGAAAGCATGTCTTCAGGGTGGCAAGCATTCTGTAGAATAAGATAAGGTTTATAAAGTTTAGCAGTAAAACATGCAGGCTGCAGATACAGGCAACTAAAAAGAGAAGTGACGCATCTTTCATCTTGTGCCACCTCAACACACACACACACACTTATCACACCACGTAAGCTGATTACATCTGAGCTCTATCTAGAAGTCTCATCACTTATCTACAGCTGCAAATTAAAGCCTAATGCAATTTACACATGAATCACATTCATCAGTCATTAAAAAACATTGGTTATTTTTATGCCTCCGCTCTGGCACCAGTCGTAACTGGAGACGTTATGTTTTCGGGTTGTCCGTCCGTCCACACGTACGTCCATCCCATTCTCGTTAACGTAATATCTCAGGAACGCCTTGAGGGAATATCTTCAAATTTGGCACAAACGTCTATGCGGACTCAAAGATGAACTGATTAGAATTTGGTGGTCAAAGGTCACTGTGACCTCACAAAATATGTTTTTGGCCATAACTCAAGAATTGATGACCATATTTCACAGTTGGTCAGACAATGAATACTTGAAGCGACACTTTGACTGTGACCGCAAAATGACCTTGACAGACACGATTTTGGCCATAGATCAAGAATTGATGCAGTAATTATGACAACATTTTCCATAGATGTTTAATGGGATACATCGATGACGTGATTCCCTCAAGGTCAAAGGTCAACTTCACTCTGACATCATAATGTCCTGGAAAAACATCCTTTTGGCCATTATTCAGCACCACAACTCAGGAACAGAAGGGAGACTGTGACCATATTTCACAGTTGGTCGGACACTGAGTAGGTGTCACTTTTGGCTCAAAGGTCACCGTGGCCTCAAAATAGGTTTTTAACTGTTCCCAGCTACCACACGAGGTCAAAATTTAAGAATTAATTAGGTGATTCCAGATTTCACACATGTTGACTGGATGACACAGTGAGTAAACAATAACTAGCACAGTATGACCTTTCGGCCTTTTATGTGCAGCCACATTCTTAATTTCAAGCAACATTGGAATAGCGTGACTGCAAACAACGTATTGGAGCGAGCCAGGCTAGTCGTGATCCTGTGAGTGACATCCATCTACAGCTCATAGAGAAGCTTGTGTCAAAAAATGCCAGGAAGAGTCCATGTGTACCTGTTTAGCCACTACATGTGTGATACTCCTTCTTTATCATTCATCAGTTCAACAATGTCTGTTCACTAGAATCATACATATGTATCATCAATATAGTGATAACTTCCATTTAGCCAAAAAATGCACTTCCTTCCAAGTATTCACCACATATATTATATGACTCCAGACAGACATGGATGTAAACTGTGACTTGAGGCATGGAATCATGAGGCAGTGATTCTATTTTAGGAAGGATTTTAACACACTTAAATAAGCTAAGCGTCAGTGGGACGACGCTGATGGGTCATGGTGAGGATCTTAAAGATGACGAATATTTCACGTGGGCGCTAAACCAATTTTCATAGTGCAGAACAAACAGTATTAAGGCTATTTACAGGAACCGGCTCAGAATATCATAACGCTGTGTGTAAAAACAGATCATGTGATTGTTTCTTTCTGTTTCCTTATTATTCTAGTCAAGTCCCAGCAGAGGACAATATGCTGTTCTGTGCATGCTCAGATTTAGGCACAGAGGACAGTTTGCATTCCGGTAGCTTGCGTACCGTAGCATGCTCAGGCTTATGTAACCCAGAATGGCACTGCACTACTCTGCTGGAGAATCTGGGCTCAGCCCCTCAGGGAAGTCACTAACCGCTGATGTGCATTGGAGAAGAACACATTACACCCCGGTGTAATTTGCTGTAAATGAATTCACTGGTAACACTGGAAAAAACTTGTGTGAGACCTGATAGCTTCAGAGTCCGGACTGTGGAGAAGTTCACACTTTGTTGATCCACCTCAGACATCACCTGTTTGTTTCACTGTGTGTCTGTTCTGCCTTTACCATGTGTGCTGTGTCTTTGGATGCTATAACGCCTTTCGAGCATGACAGCGACTCATGTTTGATTGCTGCAGCCGTGAATTCATCTGTGAAACGGCGTAATTAATCGCCCTCGGCACAAATGCCGCTTCATAACATCCGGGACCAGGAGCCACAAACAGTTGCATAAGCAGAAAGGCCTAGGAAGCGCAGTCAGTTGCCCTGTGTCTCAGAATGGGGCTACTTGAATAATGAGGACACATCTTGTTTTGTCAGTGTATGCTAGGCATGGTGTTTGGCTTTACAAATCAACAGGAAATGTGAATGTGTGAATGGGGGGAGAAAAAAAGACATTCAATGTTCCTCAGGGAACTGGCTGAGTCAGACTTATTTCACTGTTCCCTGCTGTTTTAGTCTTTTCACTCAGATATGATTTATTTGTTAGATTATCATCCATCTGTACTGTAAAGAGCATTTGATTATTTTACTATGAAGTGGTATAATTGGATTTTCTACATTTTGCAGAAAGCCCATTAGCCACCCTAATGAGAATGTACTAGCATTAAGTTACAACTATTAGTAAAAACATACAGTGCTGGAAGTACACAGGTCCTATACTTAAAGCAGACGGAGTGTTTTTGTGCATTTCAGCTCATGGTTTTGGTTTTATGGCCCGCAACTTTACTGGTTCACTCTTATCACTTTTAGAGTCATTTTCTGCCAGCACATGCAGCTGTTTTCAGCAAAATAGCTCTAAAATCCACACTGCACACTACCTCCCCAGCACCAAATGGCAGACAGACAAGACTAGTTTGTTAACATTGTGCAGCATCTAGCAGCTGAAAAGCCAAATATTTTTCTCAGGAGATAGTGGAGATGAAAAAAAAAGTTAAAAGGAGAGCGAATATTGGACTTAGATTCATCAGGTGGATCCAAATGAATAGAGCGATGTCTACGAGCTCACTGGAGCTGCACTGTTATACACGTGACATACCGCACTCTCCACAACCATCTATCAAGCACGCCCTCCCACGTGGCGGCCTATTTAAGCAGCAAAAATGTCTCCCTCTGCATGTTAATGCTACTGTTGCCTTGCATCAGTATTGCAGCCTGTTCTGTCAGCCCCATCACCCCAGCATCAACCTGCAGGCTCTCCGGCTGGGGAGTTTGACATATTTTCTCATCACTCCCCAATATCTCTATGTAAACATACGTATCTGCGGGGAGTGACGAGGCCTAGACGCCAAACTCTAATTGTGTTCTGCTGCTATAATAAACATTTCAAATGTGAGTTTTCTGACTGAAATGCTAATATTGCTCTATATCTGCTGGATACGTGGTAACACAGTTCTCATTAATATGTCAGTGTTGGTTTTTCTTTGCTGCCAAGTGGGCAAGACTATTGCAGGTTTGAGTAAAAGTACCAATACAACAATAATAATTATTTAAAAATAGCCCTGGCAAAATGTACTTAAAGATTTAAAAGTAAACTGTACATGTGTTTATGTAGGCAGATGGCCCCTTTGAGTGGATTATTATCATACAGTATATTATAGTATTGGATTATTACTAATGCAGTAATGTGTAAGCAGCATTCTAGTCTTGTGATTGCTCAGGCTAAAGCTAATTTTGCTACCTCACTGTATATATATATATATATATTGTGCGGTAGTTTGTTCTCAAACAATGCATTTTACCAAGTCATCATACATCATACAGTAAAACGTATGTGTGTGTTTCTGTAGGTAAAAACTTGAAAGTGGTGACTATCTTGCGTCTCCTCATCGTCCTTATTCCCTATATCCCACTTCAGCCTTTTTAGAGAAGAGAGCGTCACATGATCAAACGTTAATAACACATTATTTTATATTGCTTGTTGCTGCAAAGTAAGTGAGCTGCAGTAACCCGATGCTGTGTACGAGTTTGTTCGATCAGTTTCAGATTGGAACCTTAAACGCATTAAAGTTCCACAATAGCGTTACGTTATCTATATTTTTTAGCTTGGCATTCAGCGCGCGGTGGTTAGTTCACAAGGGCTGAATGTGATAAAGACGTTTATTTCAATAGTTGTTTGCAAACTTGAAGTTGTAGTTTTGTGTCTTGGTAGGAAAATATCAGCCGAGACCCACCACCAGGCTGTGGACTACAACATCTTCGAGGGCATGGAGTGCCACGGTGTCCCTGTCATCACCATCTCCAGAGGCAAAGTGGTCTACGAGAATGGCCAGCTAAAGGTGTCACCAGGGCACGGCAAATTCATCCATAGGAAACCCTTCTCCGAATTCGTTTACAAAAGAATCCAGCAAAGGGAACAGGTCAGTCAGGCCTCATTACTAGAAAATAACAACGCAGTTAGTAAAATGTTACCACTCAACACGGGCTCCCTTAATCCGTGTTTTCTTAAACCATGTGCTCCAAGACTGTGCCCAAAATCACTCCTTACAAAAAGGACAATGAAACAACATGTAGTATCAATAGCATATGGAATACTTATAATTCCACATGCTATTGATGGGTCACTTGTAGTGACAAACCTGTAAAGAATTCTCCCCTGACTCCACATCGTAAGTGAACCATTAGAATACACCAGAAGACTGCTTATGCGTAATGCACCTTTCAAAGGCCTGAAATTCAGAAATGTTGAATTTGAAGCAACCAAATCCTGATGAGGTGCTGTACTCGCAAAGGTCATTTAACCTTTCTTTCTGCTTTGTGTTTGGCCTGCAGGTGGGGAAACCTACAGCTGTGATGAGAAAGCCCTATGACGGCAAAGTCATTTCTCTATGAACAACTGAGCTAGAACATGAAAAGGCACTTTGGCTCTCCAGCTGTGTGTCTCCAGTACAATCCAGGGTCCATCTACCAAAGCCAAAACAACTGAATGCTGTCTCGCTGATAAACCTGCAGCTGACGGGTTTAAGGTCAATGTTCTTTTGGCAGATACAGTAATACCTTTGTTATATTTGTTCAGCTGTGTGAGGTATCAAGGTCTGCTCTACTCAGTACACAGGTCAGTAGACCTCACTGTGCTGCTGAAAATGATATTTTCTCTAATGTGCATTATGCAATCAAGTGTTTCAATTGAGGGAATGGAAATAGGGCTTATGTGTGATTTCGTGGTTACAAAAATGGTGGTGTGATTGGAAGAGAGGATCTTTCATTATATTTGTGCATTTTATTGTTATAAAATCTTTTTTTAAAAACTGGCTTTATTTGTGAACATACCTGATTCTTGTTTCACTGGGAATTATTTCATTTTCAACCCTTTTTTCCACCTAAATGTTTGTTGCCATTGGTAACAGCACTGAAATTAACTGTAACAGCATATTTCTCACCGAAAGCCTCCTTACCCTTGATGAAATTTTTATTAAACTGCACTGACATGCGGGAAAGTGTTTACTTTGCTGACCCAGATTGACTCTGTATTTGCATATTCAGCAGGATCGCACATTATCATACTGCACTCCATCTATGCCCATGTATGGACTGCATTCATTGCTTTACCGTGGTTAAATAAAAGGTCTGTGGCCGTCACCGAGCATCATGTGGCAGCTTCCTATTGGGCTGGCATGCTGGCATGGTATTATGCCACAGGGCCAGCTGAGACACAATGTGAGCTTATCAGGTTGCCACACGGGTCAGCGGCAGCATGTGAGTCACAGAAGGCCTACTCATCCTTGAGCTGTACCACTTCCTTCCTCTTGTCTCTGACAGCAGACGGCATGGTGTGGGGTTGCACACTCGAGACTGAAAATGGTCAGATGTACAGAATCTAACTGGAGTTAAACAAAGTAAATAATAAGGAAGGAAACACGAAAACATGTTTGATGTGGATTCAACTTAAAAGTTAATATTGGATCATCATAATTCCACTGGGGAAAGTCAGTGAAGGCAAGCCATTTTAGCAGAGTTGGAAAAATGACCGGTTTAAATTACAATAGGCGGTTGCCTTTTTTAAATTAGACCACATATAAGAGCTAACTTTTATTTTTACATTAAGCTCCTTAAAAGCAATTTGAGGTTACGTGTCCCACATGATGACAGTAGGAAGAATTTATTTCTTACCCAACTGTTTGATCCCTGATTTAATTTAATTCAAATAAGACATAACACGTTGGTCAAATATTATACTACAAGAATAAATAAATAATGTCTTTATTAATATTAATAATAATCTTAATATTTTGGAGTCACGTTGATGGAAACTGGTGTAAAGGAATTAAAATAGGAGCAAGTGTAGTTCCACTTTCTAACACCTGTGAGATGTTAATGAACCATGACAGTGTGTAAGTGGACAGTGCTGCTCACTGCACATGTAGGGGACATCTGTCGTAGATTATATAAGCAATTATCGCTGAGCTACACCCCTGGGGGGGGCTGAAATACAGGAGGCTGCCTCTGCATTTTGACTGTTCAGACTCTTTGGTGCTCTGTTATCTAAGACAAATACAGTATAGAGTGCTTAATAATAGGATTCACTGCTACCCTCATTAATCCATAACTGTAAATTTAAATTAGAGATACAATGTATCTAGAAACATACAAGTCGATTATTCAAATGCAAGCTTTTAACTTTAATGGGATTTAACATATTGTTAACGTATTTGGTTAGTTGGTATTATTCTGACATATCTCCTAAATATATACAGTATATCTTGTTATCGTATGGATGTGCCACGGTCGGGGTGCAAGTAGGGGTAGAAGAACCTAAATGCATTCAGTAGGGCTTTGGCAGTGCTCATCCTGTTCCTCGTTGCACAAAGGGGCAGACACCGGTCCTGCTGCTGGGTTAAGGACCTTCTACGGCCCTGTCCAGCTCTCCTAGAGTAACTGCCTGTCTCCTAGAATCTCCTCCATGATCTTGAGACTGTGCTGGGAGACGCAGCAAACCTTCTGGCAGTGCCATCCAGGAGGAGTTGGACTGCCTGTGCAACCTCTGTAGGGTCCAGGTGTCGCCTCATGCTACCAGTAGTGACAATGACCCTAGCCAAATGCAAAACTAGTGAAAACAGTCAGAAAAGATGAGGAGGGGAAAAAATGTCAGTGGCCTCCACCTGTAAAACCATTTCTGTTTTGGGGGTTGTCTCATTGTCTCTTAATTTCATTAACACCAAAGCAGCTGAAACAGATTAACAATCCCCTCTGCTACTTAACTGACCAGATCAATATCCCAGAACTTTAATTGACTTGATGCTATACTCTGCTTAATTTTTCTGAACAGTGTATATTGTTTTGTATATATTTTCCTTGTTCCTCAAAAAAGATTTGACAATGTTTTTTTTTTTCTATCTTACCAGATGCAGTTTATGTAACCTGAGGGGTGGGGTCTTTCCCATTTGAAGATGATTCACAACAAAGTCAACTATCCAAGCAAACCTGCAGTTTGCTTCAAATGAACTCACCTCTGAGAACAAAAGGCCCAAATAAGACTTGATGAATAAAATCACAGTAACTGTGAGTGGCTCTAGCCATCTCAGAGTGCCATCACGGTGGACATTATGCCCATCTAGTGACATTTAAGTCATAGAAAGAAAAGAAGAGTGTGTGCTACCATTCAAAACCATGTCAACAGGGAGCAGCCCCTACTGTATCCTGGAGTAAGAGAAACACAATACCCAAAGGGATAGCTTTCTGACAGAACTGTTTAAGTATCTGGAAAAAAAGCTAAGTTTGTTTGTCACACCGTTTGACTTGTCTTCTTTTGTTTCACTTTTGCCAGATGAGGCTGGGAGAGTCACTTCTTTTGATTATCAGTCATGATTTTCTTTCTTTTTGTGTATTGTTTTCAGTAGACATTCCGTATGATTTTATTTATTTATGATTACCTTCAGAGAGCATGGCATATATATATATATATATATATATATATATATGTAAAAATAAAAAAAATGTAATATAAAGTATAAAGAGACGACACCTTTTGCTGTGGGGACACTAAATATTCTCTACTCGCATGAGGCCTTGTACAGTTATCTGTGGCTCAAGGGGTCACACTGAGGAAGAGTATGAACATAGTAATTCATTAACACTGTCATATTTGTGGGGCTGATTTCTATGAATTTGGCATGGAAACATTTTTCACAAAACACTACATTTTGTGATCGAGGCAGCACTGCATTGAAAAGGAATCTGCATTTATGCTTTTTACGCTTTTGGCATGCCATTTATTCTTACATTTAACAAAACTCCTGGCTGCCCATTTCCAACCTGAATGTGCAGGGTCCCCTTTCATGCTCAGATCATGTTTCCACAGGCGAGCACTGGGGCAGTCAGAACAATGTGGGGGTATTGGGAGGCATCGGGTCAGACTGGTAACAGAGGGGTGGGGGCTGTGTAGTTTTGCAGGAGAATAGAGCACTGTGGATTGGTGCTTTGTATATATAACAAAACATAATTCTGAACATAAAAGTGGCCCATAATCCATTAACTGAGCATATTTGCTGCATTGTCCCTGCAGATTATATATATTTTTTCAATAAAGTGCAAGCATCAACACTTCTTTGGCTCCATATTTATTTATCAAAAGAAAGAAAATGATTTGGGGACTGATTGTGTGATAAATCAGAAACACTTTGATGATTAGACTCCATAAATGTGAAGCATCTTCATGACCCCATGAAAAATAGGAGTAAAGCCTTTAAAAGTTAACAGATTTGTTTGGATTACTAACATTGGTTCTACCTCAAAATGAACTACTGTATGCAGCCACTGAAATAGTTAAACCCATTACAACCACCCTTCACACACACAATTCTTAAGGTTCCATTCCTAAACACACACATTTTATTTGTAATTCTCTTAATTTTGGTCTCTTACATTATAATCCCTTATTATGATAGATTGTTTTAACTGCATGAAAATGCATTACATTTACCACCAACAATGACACGTTATGACGATGCATGCATTATTATAGATGCATAAACGTTTCACTTTATATAGCACATGCAATCATAATTTATGATCTGGCATGGACTATTATAGAATACTATGAGTCCATTGATACAGTTGATCATTGTGGTGTGTATAGATGAGTATAGGTAGTCATAATGTTATTAGTATTACTAATATTGTATTGCTACCACTATTATTTTCATTAATATTAATATTAATACCATTACTACTACTATTGCTTTACATCTGTGTGTGGAACTATACTGTCCTGCTGTGTGTTCTCTATCTTGCTGTTCTCACTCTCTCACTCTTCCTCCCCCTCTTTCCCTCTCCTTCACTCTCTCTCTCAACTCAACCAGTCAAGGCAGATGACCAGAGCCTGGATCTGCTCAAGGTCTCTGCCTATTAAAGGGGAGTATTTCCTTGCCACTTTTGCTTAGTGCTTGCTCATTCTGGGAATTGTTGGGTCTTTGTACATAGAGTTGGTCTAAACCTGCTCTATATGAACAATTGTTATGAGATAACTTTGTTATGATATGGCACTATATAAATAAAATTGAATTGAATAATTTATCCTAAGCGCCAACAGTCAACCTCTAGTTTCTAACTAGTCAAGAGCAGCCATAAGGCACTTGAACTTGTGTTTTATGACTGTTGATAGAGTGCATCAGAAAGCATTATGTGTGTTTTGAGTGTAGTCATAAAGCATTATGAATGCATTGTAATTCATTATGAATGCCCCCATAATGCATTATAGATGTGGTCTTCATAAAAAGTGTTAGCCTGACCTTTATACATAAAGTGTGGAGTTTTCCCTTAATGTCAACATTCAGGAAGTACTGGAGTTGAATTCATCATTATGAACTTCATCATTATGGAGGCTTCTGCTGGTGAACTCACAGGTGCAGCTTATCCATGTGCATCGCACACACACACACACACACACACACACACACACACACACACACACACACACACCTACACACACACACACACATAGAAGGACCTTGATAGCTACATCCTGCTTGGCAAACCTTCTCCACCAGCAATAAGAAGAGTCTCTGTTGTGCTGCTACTTCCCCTTACTTTGGATGCAGCAGTAGAAAGATGTATGAGACACTGACTTTCATGATAGAATTAATTGGTGAGTTACTAAATGCCTTACTGTTGAACTGAGGCCTTCCTTTTCACAGCCATCTTCAGACAGTTAACATTATTTAACTATTCCTTCCCTTCCAAAAAAGGGGTGGATGGGAAAAAACAACGTGTCAGTCATTGGTTAAAACCAGCCTTGGCTTGTTGACTCTATATTAGAATTCTCAGGGAAACTTAAAACACACTTACAATAAAGATTCTGATTTCAACAAAAGTATGCCACCTTGTGGTTTACAGTTACAACTGATGGAAATGCTATGATTGAGGGCTTCATTAAGTGTGCCACGGGTTGTATGTTATTTGTATTCTATTGTCTGTGTGAATTGCCTGTGTTGTTGCTCTGTATTCCTTGTTAATTTATTTTTTATCTGATTGATTTAGTCAGCTAAACAAGTTGTGAACACTGACACCACCTTGTAAGTTGATATGTTGAACTTGTCGCAAATAGTTGCTTATTTACACATCCAGAAGTTACAGAGCAACATTATCAATCATTTGAAGTCCTGTTTGTGTCCTCCTGATGAATATAAGTCCAATGTTCACTCTGTTTTAGCTCTGTTTGTTGTCTTGACTGGACCAACTCCTGAGAGATATTTCTGTCTCTTTAGCTGCTAAATGCTCCACTGTGTTCACCAACAACTCTCTAACTGTGTCTGCTGATTGCTGCTGTGCAGGTAATGTAGAGTGGCTGTTTAAAGCTTTTTTGCTGAAATTGATTCTGTGAGAGCACTGGGAGTGAACCAAATCAGTAAAGCTACAGACAGATAAACAATGAGCTGAAACTCATTAAAAGTAAAGGAAAGCCAAAGGGAGCTGCAGATTTAGCCGATCATTCTCTATAGTTTCATCACTACATGCAACCCCTTTCACATTAAACATTGTTTTCACGTTGTCATTTTATACATTGTTATAGCAAGGAAATTGATTATGGCGTACTTTAAAAAAAAAATATTGTATAGCTTTTGGTCTCCCTTTCATTTCTCAGATAGTCTTTAATCTATTACAATTACAATGTGATTAAACTGCCAAAATTCATATCTAGTCAGATCATCCTTTATTTCTCCATTATTTTTTTGACAAATGTGCTGTATGTGTATTGTAGATCTGACCACCTCTGGAGGCTGTAAATTGTTCCTTATGCATAATTTATTCATGCTTATAAAGTTCTTCTTACCAGTTCTGTGTATATTTGCTTCTGTTCCCTAATTTTAAAGAATTCTTGAAACAAACATCCTTCCTCATCAACGTTTCACCCACCTGTATTTACCTAGTCATGTTTAGAAATACTGCTGAATTCCAAAATTACACACCAATTTTAGCAGTAAAATGTAATTCATTTTTCACTGCTATCTGACGCGACGCAACGGTTGGAGAGTAAACTGTTGAGGAGTTTACCAGAATGGAGATTTAGTTCATACAATTACCCAGCTGTTTGTACCATCCATTCTAGAGAATACAGTTGATAGAGGACAAAGAATGACTTATAGAAAATGTATATACATTTAGAGAGCGCTGCTGAATGGTTCCTTCCTTGGTATGTATGTGAATTTGTTCACATTCTCAAGACTAATCTATGAGCTTTCAGGAATTGAGACTAATGTACTGTATATTAACAGGGAAATCAAACAGAACCAAGACAGACCATGACAACCTTTGTAATCTGCTTCCATTTTCTGCATCCCCTTCCACTTCACAAGACCAAACATTGAATTTGAGAGTGACTGTTATCTAGAATTACTGTCAAACAAAGGACATTGCCTCCAGCCACAAAGATAAAAGTGCCTGGCTTTGATATACAGCAGGGGTCATCAACTATTTGTCCAAGGGCCAGCATTTGTCATAGCAGACAATCTGGGGGCTGGAATTTAAAATGTGTAAAAGTATTTGTGGTGTGTGGGAAAGAGGGCCATCAAACACACAGTGGAGCCATAGTCTTTTTAGCAGAAAGTGTCCTATTTATTCAGGTAAAAAGGAGGTTCGGAGAAAAGGTCCAACTTAAAGCTTTCTTCCGTGCGGCTGGGGTGTATCACCAGCAAGGTACTCTCTCTGGGGTTTGGCGTGCTGCAGAGTAGAGCGGTAAACAATCAATCACCTGTCCCAAGCAGATAGATATAGATATATATATATCGATATATATAGATATAGATATAGATATATATACAGATAGATATAGATATATATTTATAGATATAGATATATATTTATAGATATATATGCAGAATGCAGTCCTGATTGGCAGGACTGCATTCTGCATAACGCTTGCAGTAGCCAGGAAGAAAAGCCTTTTGAATTGTTTGCCAGACATGCAAAAATGTCTCTCTCAAAGAGCATATAGAGTAGGGGTCACCAACCTTTTTGAAACTGAGAGCTACTTCTTGGGTACCGATTAATGCTAAGGGCTACCAGTTTGAATAACAAATTTGCTCAATTTACCTTTAATTATATGTTATTAATAATTAATGATATTCATCTATGTGAAGACACTGATCATGTTAATGATTTCTCACAATAATTGTCAACAATGATTTAACAAGGTAGGAAACAGATAAATATCCATATGCAACACTTTATTTCTGTAAATCTCTGCAAGTATTTACATTCTGATAAAGTGCACGCTGGACCCCTCGTTTTCGACTGTTTTGATGAGAATATCTTTTGCGAGGTAAAAAGTAACTGCTCATTGAAAATGGGCTTAAATAGAGGAAGGATATAATATTAAATATGATTTATTCAGTCATGCTTCAAGTGAGTTGATCCAAGAAAAATACAGCTTCTGCAAAAACCTTTACTAGCTCTGAAGCATTATGTTTATCTACTGTAGTTGTCATGTAGCCATGTGGAGATCAGCAATCTGATCATCAATCACAGACTGAGAGGACCAGCGACGACGTTTTTTTTCTCTCTCGCCAATCTTACACACACACACACACACAGCTCTGACTGAGCTGGTCAGCGGTCAGATGGAGGTTCATTCTTCTCGTTTTTAACTCTTTTTAAACGAACGTCAGGCTAAAGAGAGAGAAAGAGCAGAGCTCTTCTGCTGTAGGGGAACAGGCCTGACAGCGCAGCGCCGTCCGTCACGTGATGCACGCACAGATGTCCGTGAGCCACCAATAATGTCCCCTATATGAACAATCATTCATAAAACGCATAAATGTGTGGCTCGTCGACATGCCCAAATGCTTGTGTTAAAGTGGTTTGCTTTGGTTTAACGCCAGCTGATGAGGCTGTGCGTCAGCATAGAACTGCAACATATAGAATGTGCCCTATAGAGGATTCTATGATCTCTCCGCTTTGGCAGATCGTCTACACGTTCTAATCCTTCACGATCTAATATGAAAAAATTTTTAAAGTTTTTTTTAAAATATTGTCATTTTCAAATTTACACCAATGTAAGTGTGATTTAAAAAAGAATAGCCCGGGGGTGACTCATGTGGGCCTTGCGGGCACCATGTTGATGACCCCTGGTCTACACACTACAGCAGTAGCATGCAGAGTAATGGCAACTTAGACTCTTCTGTTATCTCTCTTTATAGTTAGAAGGTACTGCCCACATTCAACATGAGATCTTAGCTTCTAGATGCAGACCTTGGGAACTGAGTAATAAAGCAATAAAGTACCTAAGTCATAAAGTAACAAAGTGAAAGTCATAAAACAATAAAATTCATTAAGTCTAAGTCAGGATGCAGCTTTGTAGACACTTTTGTGTCTGGCATGCTTGAGGTTAATCTAAATATGTATCTAAATATTCATCTTTATATGTGATGGCTGTCTTTTTAAATGTTTTCTTTAGTTTATACACGTGTTTTCATAACTTTTTCCCAGGTTTTATTTTTATTTCAACTACTAATACTTGGGGGTATTTTTAGGAGCTTCGGGGTGTCGTTTATTGCTTGAGGGTCCTCCACCTCCCTCTCTTTTAGTTTATTTTGTTTTATTTATCTGTAGTTTGTATTGTGACATCGTGGGAGGTGTACCACGTCAGCTGAGGGTTGCCCAGGTGTAAGGTAAAGGTAAAAGGAACACACAAGGAACGTAGCTGCTAACTTAAAGCGAGTATATTTCAACTGGTACACTGGTTACAACACTCAGTTCTGCACAATAACATATTCAGGATTTTCAACCGTCTCTTTGTCTCTTTCTTGATCTAGTTTCTCTTTATCTCTCTTTGGCCCACAGCCCGCCACACATCTTCCTCCTGATGTCTTGCTTCTTCTCATTTTAACTGTCACCTGCAGGTGATTAGGTAACCAGGTCCAGCTGGGCAGCACCTGTTCCTCTGGCTGTCCAGTGG
>JAVQJF010056716.1:0-54217 GCA_036023855.1 Gadopsis marmoratus
TTATTGTTTTGGCTATACTCACCCCGATGTCATTGGCTGGTTGGGAATAAAAACCCATTTGTTATATATCCATCTTGTGTTGTTTGGGGTCGTCATTGGGATTTTAGGATAATCGTTGAGTGTTATGTGCTGGTTTCCCTAGGCCGGCTGTAACACATCAAATTAAATAGGTACCGTCTTCTGAATTATAATGTCATCATTTGAAAAAAACATCTTGAAATAAATGTGTGAGCAAGGTGAAATAATCTAATCCCAATAAATTGTAAATCCATGGCACATTTTAAGACCCAAAATTAGAATGATGGCATGTAAAAACTGATAAAACCTGTGGACATATTGTCCCACTGCTCTGAAACTTGTGCCTAAATAACCTTTGCTTTCATCATCCTTCCCTTGTCAGACTGAGAGCACCTGATTCCATGCCCTTCACTTGTCACATTACCTTCTTCCTCCGACAGCCAGTGCTGCACACAGACCCTGCCAAGCTACAGTAGCAGGCTAATGTGTGAGAGTCTGCGGAGGTGACCTACTCAGAGAAAAAGAAGCTGATTTCTACACCGACTTGTCACTGATTGCTGATCTGACAGATAAGATCTTTCTGTGCAGGTGTTTGAAAATGCCCCCGCAATGCAGCCCGGCCACATTTTTCACACCAGACACAGACACACACACACATACGCACACAAACACAGACATTTATGTACCAACACTCACATGCAGGACATTTATGACTTCCAATCTGGGTATCTGTTTCACGCTTCGCATGTTCAAGTCATACAAACTACAATTTTCAGACCTGTCAGCACTTTTGAATTTTGCACACAACAGGAAAAACATGCCTCCCGTGAAAGAGACTCCTTTCAAAGAGAGAGGCAAAATAGAAGCCTTTCAAAAATAGGAGGGATTTCACAGTTTAGCCTAAGGCTCTCCGCCAAAGAAAATTGTCCACATATGAAATCCACCAATCAGAGAGACCATTGTGAATGAGGCGACCTTTACCCCCCCGCTGCTTTGTTTTGATTTGGCACTGTCAGACTGTAGACTACGGAACAGTCAACAGATACCATTGCTCCTCAACTGTCCACTCCTTCAAGAATAAAATAAAGCACCACATATGAATTATACATATGAAGCGGACAAATGAAATCTCATTAGTTAAAAAGGTCGCAGGGATTTCAGATGTCAGATTCCTCTCCTGAAGTTTGTAACTCTCAGCATATGACTAGATTTTCCTCTTCTTCTTCACCATCTTTCTGTCTCTCCTTCCCATCAATTCTCCCCTCTATCTTTCACCTAATGAGGCATCTCTGAGCTGCCGTGTCTCTGTTAATGAACATTGGTCCTCACCCTGTTAGTCAAGACCACCGCAACATCTGTCTCAGCTCAGACTTGCAGACACCCAGAGCTCTGTGGTGCATACACTGATTGCAATGCAGCTTTCAATTAAGACACGTGTGTGTGTGTGTGTGTGTGTGGACATGTACAGTGAGAATGTGTGTATGTGGTTAGATACACAGGCCTGGTCCAGACTTTCCACTCTGGTGAAGCCTTATAAACAGACAGGGGCTGCTGACCTGACAGGCAGTCGGCCAAAAGATACGAGTTACAGACATGTGGTCTAGTGTGTGCGAGGGGGTGTCAGCGCTGGGAATAGTAGCAGTGGTGGGGTGGGCGGCTGTGATATCAAAACAGCAGAGAATGTGACAGCTTAACACTGCAAAATAAAGGTTACGTACATATCTGTCACAAAGGACACTCCCAGTCAGTGAGGCTCTTTACTGTAGCTGGACTCGATGAGACATGGCAAATTGATTTCACTGCTGCTTTACCTCCAAGAGGAATTGCTTATCCTGAATGGGTGACACTTGTAGATCTTTAACTCAAGTGAAACGTTAATACCCTTCCCACTGGATGGACTACATCTTTGATAAAGTTTAACTCAGCCTTTGGAATAAGGATGTTCCACTGTCCTCTTAAAAGTAAACAACACTTAAAACATGGGTTAAATTGCAAATCAGTCATTTTGCCCTCTGTCTTCTATTTCTCCCCTCCGTCTTTCTCCTGCCGCTGTATGACAAACAAAGCAAACATGCGGAGGTGAAAGTCGCAGAGTTCTGATACTTCCCTCTAAGACAGCCTGCGGACAACTCAAACAAAACAGCTTTGTTTATTTGCCAGCTCCACTCATCAGCACAAATGCCGTGTCTGTCTGCTGCATGGATGTATAACATCTGCTACCCCTCTCTGACACTCTTCAGCACCGGATAAATCCAAAGCAAATGACCGGCTGCTGCCTTCTCTATAGTAAACCAGTTGTTGCTAGTTTTTAGATGAACTGCACTTTCATCACACCAGGGGGTGCTGTTGAACACACACCAGGCATGTTGTGCAATGATCAGGAGGGAATTATAGAGTGTGGATTTGAGGGTGTGAAAAAGAAAATAAGAATATAGTGTATTTGTGTGGCTCCTCAATCTTGCACAAGGAAATAAACTCTAGCATATTTCCTTTGTCGTTTATTAACTGAGACACTGAGTGCTGCTTAATGAACCGGTGTGTTTGTTAGTGTGTAGCTGTGTGCAATTATGTGTGTGTGTGTGTGCACACATGTGTTCGCTAGAAACCCCCAGCAGTGTGTACACTTCATTAACTCGTGGCCAGAGTAGGTGTATGTCAACCTAGCCACCGGCTCAGATGTCTGCTGGTCTCCCGTGACAACAATCTCTGGGCCAACAGTGAGGCCGGTGGCGTCCCAAGGGGGGAGGAGGGATGGAGAGATGCTGAGAACAGCTGCAGCTGGGAGGAGGACATCCACCCAGGAGCCACAGAGGAGGAATTTGCTACCTCTTCTCCCCTGCTGAAGAGAAACATTTCTTCCTTTGGAATCTGACTCACTCAAGGTTGACCGCTGCAACCAGAATCTCCTGAGAATATCCAGACTGAACTCGCTCTCTGCATAAAAGATAAGAATGCACTGGGCTAGAAATGATTTCATTGCAGTTAATTTAATCACACCAAGTCCCCAGTGTGACGGACTCATCTGTTTAACAGCCTTGTAAGTGTAACTAGGTTTGGGTAGCATTTGGAAGTAACCGGTGCCAATTAAATTTTCAATACCAAAATTATAATTTTTGCCAGGCCATTGAGTGGCATGACATTTATATTATATTTACTCTACCATCACTGGTAAAATAAAATATTAGAATTGCCACTTAGAAACATACAATACAGATAAGTGGCTATAAAGTTGAATCAACACCTCTCTAAAACAGTTTCATGAAGGGTTGTTGTATTTATGTAGCCTTCAGCAGTTCTTATGGCAAAGTGGACTTGAACTAGCAGCTGACTTTTCTTTCCATTTCTTTTGGTTAAAACTGTTCCTTTAAGACGGAGGCTGAACTTTGGCCATGTGATAATAATTTCACTGTGGACATCAGATCTGCCTACAGAGTTTTACTGCAGACTGTCCATCAGCCTGCAGAATGTCGCCTAGGTTTTGGGAACAGGAACTATGTGAAGTGAGAAAACCTCAAATTCCCCAGCCCTCTGTCTAACTGTGCACTTGTTGATAAGATATCTTTTATCTTCTCTGGCAAGTTCTCAGTGTAAACAAATTAAAAAACAAGTGCACACAGCAGAAATGCCCTTGTGATATCAACATATATGCAAAAACACACACAGGCACATAAGCATAAGCACATAAACGTACAGTAAATAAATAATATAGCACAGTGGGAAGCACCTGCTCATCTTATCTGGTGATAATTAGATGAATGGGACATTTTAAGACAAATGTACGTGAAGACGCACTAGAGATATCACAGCAAAGTCCTCAGCAAATTAAAGCAACTTCAGTCCCCTTTACTGCAGCGAGTTAACTATGCGTTCAGCCTGCACATGGCTTCCATTTAAATATGTCTTTCAATATGCCTGCTCTCTCACAAGTTTATTAAAAAGTGATTGCGCTGCAATTGACGCTCTTCATAGTGATAAGCAGCTTAGGGCCTGGACTTTGCCAGCCAGTCAATCATGAGTTCCTCGGTTTCCTCTCTGCACTGCGTATCTCTTCCTCTCCCTCCCTTTCTCTCAGCATGCTAGCACAGCGTAACCAGCGTAAACCTAAATCTTATTACTACCCAACAGCTCAGGAATGCAATGAAAATGAAATGTGTTGTTAAATCAGATAATATCAAATCAGCATTTGACATACAGTAAATTCACTGTAGGACATTGGGCACGAGGATAAAGGAATTTTATTTTAAAATGTACCACTCAAACACCTCAAAAGCACTCAGATTACATTATATTCTCCAAGTAGAAAAGCCAAGTGTTTACATCTGTGCGTGTCAGAGCGCTGATGAAGCTGAGTGGCTCCAGCCTGCTTTGGAGCGGTGAGTGCTGCTGGAGCTGATAAGTGATGCAGGTGGTGGAGGGATGTGAAATAGACCCCGTGGAGGGGGAGCCACTCTGAAAATCCTGGGAACACTAGTGCCTCTGTCCCCATCTTTATCTGTGAAACCTGCTGTGTGCTGTCCATGTGTCTATGGCCGTGTGTGCTGTGTGGATGTGTGTGTATGTGTGGGTCAGTGGGTGGACTGTATCCAAGCTTGAGGCTCTGTGGAGCAGAATGTGGACCAGCTTGGCCAGACCCATTCAGAGGGAGGGAGAAAACGCCTTAATGCATAAAGTGTGCATAAACTGTAACGGTGCAGGCTAAGTGCAATCTTTCTCCTCAGCGCGCCGAGATTTATTAGTGGAATCACAAGGATGCAGGTGATCAACTTGAGGGGGGAAAAAAACATCACAACGGAAATGTTGCAGCGAGAAAATATGAATGCCTGCAAAGTTTAATAGCTTTACCACAGTGGGGCCATAATGCACAGCAAGGCAGGCATCACGTCACCGGGTGTACGGATGGCAGAGAGGTTTCTATGTAGGGAACAATGCTAACTGCCTGTACATGAAATAGTTACCTGGCATCATATTGCCTCCTAGTGTTGTTGGCCTCTGCACTGCAAGTTTCTACAACAACAGTTGTGAGGAATTTTATACTTTAGACATAATTTAACACCATATTAAATGACTCTACTCCTCATCATTGCACCACAGCAGACTAATTTAACAGCCTTAACTATAAAAATGTAATAGTGGATGCAACAGGCAAGGTAGGTCCTTATTACAGGGATATATACAGTATAGTCATAACTTTAAAGCTTCTCTTACCAATATATTTATACTAACAATGAATCAAATTAATGCCTATAATCTGAACAGTTCCTCAGTTCTAAGGATTATTTTAGGGCTATACAGAAAATTCTGTCAAAGTTTGCATAGCATTGAGGTCACGTATGTAGATAACTGATATCTTAGCAGTGCAAAGTGATGAAAAAGGCCACTGTTTCAGCTCAAAGTGAATTGTCAAACTGGCAGGACCTTCCAGGCTTGAAATGGATGCTTAGTGCTGCATGGTCCGTACCAAACACGGCAAAAAAGAAACTGGTCTATTCATGTGGACAGGCACAAAGCAGTTCCTTCATGTGCTATTAAGTTAGTCAAATGCTAATTCCCTAAGGACTATATTTAAATGGCTCTCTCCTCTTAGGGCGAGTCAGCTCCACTTACCCTTTGCTCTGTGGCAGAACAGGTCTGAAATATATTTGTTTAAAGGCAAGTCTAAAAGTAACCTCAGGAAAAAGCACACAAGACACAAAGGCTCCACGACTTAAGAGGAGAAAAAGACATTTTCAGAGGTCATGCCATTTCAGCCTCAGGGGCTGGCCAGACTCAAACGGCCCCCGAGTTCTCTGATTGGTTATTAATGACATCATCCCCAGGGCCAGCCCCCCTCTCAGTCTGACGATGTCACCAGTGCTGAAGTATCTTAGTGATGTAATGCAGGGAGGGCCATGACAAGCACTCAAGTAGCACCCCTTCCTTCTTCCAACGCCTTCCCTTTTTTCCTCCTCCTGTTTCTTCTTTCCCACTCCTCTCTCCATCTCCATCTTTTCATTATGCCCTTTTCCGCTCATCAGTTGCATCCAGATAAAAATCCCTTCCCACCTGTTTATTAGCACTCAAATACAGGGCACAGAGACTTGCAGTTAAGCCCAGAGCTACAAAGAGCTTTTAAATGGCTCAGATAAAAGACGAGGAGGAATGACAGAAGGAGAGTGTTTACATTTCATAATCCAGTCTGTGTCCCGCAGCTGTAATTAAAATATGGATCAGAGATCATGGCCGTTTCCCCCCCCGTAAGGTATGAGTAAAGATGTGAAAACCCAGGTGGGCATGACATCATTAAATTGTAGTTATAACTGCTCTGGATAAAGGAAAGCAGTTTTCTGTACACTTCGATATATACAACTACAAGACACAAGAGTCACATACAACCCCAACTCACACAAGTACTTGCAGATGTGTGGTCCTACATCTGAGTGTTATATCAGTTTGTTCCCATTTATTGAGACCATGTCATCTTTTTGGCTAGGCCTTCACATCTGTTTTTTAATCACAATTTGTGTGGGTGAGAGAGAGAGAGCGTGTGTGTGTACATACGTGTCCTGGGCAAACATCCACAGCTCAAGCGGATTAGTGAGGGGACTCTACCCTGATCAAAGCAGCACAGAATCCAGCTTACTGGGACATGCTGTGTAACACATAACCCCCATGGAAATGATACTGTACGTGCTGCAAACCCATAGTCCAACAACTTCAGTGCAGTACAGACCCATAGAAGGGAACTATGTAAGATTGTCCTTCTTATCGTCTAGACAAATGGAAATCAGAGAACTGACAATCAAACTAAGTGCTGTCATCAAGTGTGAAGTATGCAGCTGCTCCATAGAAACTGTCCTGGTTAATAGTCCAAAGAGAATCTATTGGTTGTTTCTGAGGGGAGAGATTTTCCTTTTGGTGCTGCAGATACATTTTTGGGTTCAGAGTTTACAACAAGCACAATAACAAAATTAAGACCACTAAAGCAGAATAATGCTAAATTCAACAAAGCCTAACTCATTTAAAGAGATTTACACATGTAACACACTGGGTTTGCAGAACACACAAGAATGAATGTCTAAGAGGTCTGTGGCTGGTATGGTAATAATGTGAAAGATGTCATCTGTTGTGACGTAGTCACGCATAACTATCACCCAACTCTCCAGCTCCCCTCAACTCTATGGAGAGTTTTAGCATCTTTTAGTCCATTGTTTATGTTTTATGGCATTTACTTCAGAGTTGGTAGATTCTCATCCCCCTGATGGGCATTTGTCATAGTTTTCTAGCCTATACACATTAAAAAAACAAAACCGATTACATACAGTATATGAAAACAGTCCTTCGTTCCAACTCTGCTTTCCAATGATGACACACATAACGCCTTGCTGCACATCTGCAGAGAAACTCAACTTGCTAGTTCTGGCACGATTATTGGTCGACTCTAATTGGGTCACGCTGATACCAAGTAAGACATGCATTATGAATGCACTCCCAGTAAATTCAGATTGAGATAGTGACTGTAATTAAGTCATTCTCCAGCTCCACAGAGAGTCCTCCATCAAACTGTCTGAGCTCGACTGAGAGACCAAATGGGATGTGTCTGAGTCTAATAATAAAAAGGCCTCCTCAACCATAGCTGGGATCTGTCCGCCTGAGCAGAACAGCATTTGGCTAAATTCACAGGAAGCTTTAAGGGTGGGTAATATGAATTGATATCTTAATACGTGAACAAGGCATGCAAGGCACATTCCTCCTTTTGAGAGGCTTGTTGTTTGATTGGCAGCCAGACAACACAGCTGCACGTGCACACACACGCACACACATGCAGATAGCTGATACAGCACCCCATTCCTTCCCTCGGGTTCATTATGTACGTAGTGAGATGGTTATTTTGTGATGCCTCTGTGGCTAACCACTGTCATCCACCACCTAATGGCTTTAGCATGTGCCTAGCAGCCCATTGGCTCCAGTGGTCTCAGATCTTGGAGAGCTAAAATGAAGCGAGGCATTGTTGCGCTGCTGCCGGGGAGGATATGCACTCTTGCGAAAGGAAAACCTGACGGGAAGGAAACTTCGAAACAAAGTGCTAAGAAAAGGTGATAAACTGTGTGTTGGTGTGTGGGTGAACGTGTGTGTAGGCACTGTATCCCCTCTTCCTGCCATTATAAAAACCAATGGAAATATTCAGAACTTCGTGGAATGTCCTGCGGCCTTAAATTTTAAGGTGGAAGCACAGTGGGATCTTGGGGGAATGGAAACTCTAAGCAAACCAATTATGAGCCATAGTTTTCCCCCATTTATGGGAAATGTAATGACAGACTGGTAAACCTTATGACAGCCCGATAATATAGATATTATCTGTAAAGTATATATAGTATATATAAGGAACGTTTAAGCTTAAAACTCATATATGGTCCCCGTCATTACTGGGCAGGCTAAAATGGAAAATACCTAAGGCCTATTATGATTTTCAGCCATAAACAGTGCCATTACTAAATTATTTTCACACTGGGGACATATTTAGCTTTTATTAACACTGGCAATACCATTATAACCTATTCGGGGTACTGAGGTGAAGCAGAAAGATGTACTCCAACATTGAAAATGTCAGGTTTTACAAGATAGCTTTCATTAGTGTGAGGGGAGCCTGGGGTGGAAAAGCTCACTGGCACAGGAGTGCAGTCTGAACCACAAGATCTGGATGTTAAAAAGCTAAGAAATAAAAAAAACACAAAAAACTCTAATTATTAAACTTGAAAGAATACTGCATCTGGCGATATTTTGTATTTTCCTTATTGTCAACATATCAAATGAAAAGGACAAAAACCAATAATACAATAAACCAATAACTTCTTATTAACAGGTATTGCCCATGTAGCTGAAGTCTAGCTCATTCCTCTGTGTCACAGACCCCAATTGTTGTCCAAGAACAGATACATGATTATAATGAACATTGCCAGCCTTATCTTTTAATAAGACTACTGCCACACTAGCGGCTTTGTGAGGCTGTAATGCTCATTGCAAAGACAAACAATCTGCTAGATAATTCAAAGTATCAGACAAATTGCAATTTTGGCCTGATGATGGTGCTTCATGAAAAGTCAGGAGATCGCCAAAGTTCACAAAAACCATGAATATCTGCATCAAATTGCATGGCAAGCCATCCAACAGTTTCTCAGATATCAATCTGCTGGTGATGCTAGAAAAAAATCACAGAATTCAGTCAGATTCATCCTCTGGTAGTAGAAGATTACATGACAATTTCCTGACGTGGCTAAAAATTGCTTAGAAACTAGTTGTAACATCCCCTTCTATGCTGTCGTTTAATTTCCTGTTTTATTTTGATAGTCTATCCTCTTGTGTGAATGTTCTAGTTTTACTTCCTGTCTTTGCTCCGTTCCCGCCTGTCTGGATTAGATTCACCTGCCCCTGAGTCCCTCTTCTATATATACCGGTTCCTTTCCTTTGTCCTTTATCGATTCATTCTGCTTGTAACCCTGTTAACAGTCCAGTTAGACTACTGCTGGGACTACTTGCCCTGTGTTTGGTTTCCATGGTCCTGTCTTACCTTTCTATGTTCAATGTGCTTCCTTCTGGACCTGGACTTTCCTACTTGCCTGCCTAGCTATCTACCTACCAGTACCTGAATTAACCCGCAGGTAAGCTCATTACTGCTAAATCGCTAAATTAATAAATCTTTGAGGCTACCTGCACTGCCTGCTAGTGGGTCTTTTCCCTGCCTCAGCTACTTCGCAATCCCATGACATTAGTATTGCAGTCATAAAACTTCACAGCTACCAAATGCTGTATCTACAACATGTTACAAAATGTGTTATCAACTGTACTACGGATTTGACGTTAAGAGGTGTCACACTTGTATAATCCTACTACTACTTAAATAAAGTCCTCAGAGTCAACGTATCCATACACGGTGCAAAAATAGAAACGCTCTCTATATACATCATTACATTCAGCCTCAAATGGTTTGATTTGATACTCAAAACTGCTCTGCTAGGCCTCTATCCAGTATTTACATGATCTAGTCAATTTATCAGTCAGAGCAGGAAGGAGTTCTCTAAACAGACTATGTAGAAGTAGAAGACCGGTTTCCTCAAAACTTCCAACTCCGGAGCTCAGGTAGCTGCCGTTCCTAGAATAGCCCAGCTTAACAAAAACATCCCGTGTGTCATAGGCTTTGCAGAATATTTTCAGGAATCGGAGTTTCATAATCTCAACCATGGCTTAATGAGAGTGTACTGAGTTTATCAGGCAGTGGGATAATTATGAAATCATGCCACGATAATGACTCATTAGCTGGCGGTCTAATCTGGTCGATAGAGAACATAAAAACGCTAACATGTAAGAAAAAAAGGGCACGCACAGCAGGTTGAAGAGGGCCCAGGACAGAAGTCTCATCCATATTTATAGGGATTAGTCAGCTTCAATACTCAAATTCAGACTTTTCTTAATTAACACTTTATGGGGACAGAAAACCTCGGGTGCTTTATACACTTTAAAACACTGAGAATGATGTAAGCAAATGCAGTTTTACAGGCCTGACACATAAGGGCGTTTCTCAATTTGTACAGACAAATTTTAATGGCACTCATCTTCCCTCTGATAGCACACAGGCCTCATTAGAGAATCCTTTGTTATTCCGCTCTCTTTTTGCCTCGTCATTAATTTGCTCAGATGGCAGAGACGGTTGTAGGCTGATGGACAAAAACAAACAACTCCTGTTTATGTGGACACAAAGTTCTCCGGTCCTGGTATGTTCTTGGGTGTTGTGGGAGGCAGCACGTCTGACCAAATGCCTAAAGGAGTGGACGGATGGGTGAGGCGGAGCGATGTTTACACTGGGAGAAGGGGGGGGCTTAAAAGCCACTGACGAGTGGTCATAGTAGTGTCTGCTCGAACCTCTCCCACCTCCCTCTGATCCTGTGGGTGGGGAACATTTGTCTTACCCTCCCCTTCACATTATTGCCAGAGAAAGAGGAGATGGTCAAACAAATGACTCACTGAATAGGCGGCGTCAATGAAGTATGGGAAACTTATGAAGAGGGAGTGAAGAGTCGGGAAAAAAGATGGAATAATGTTCTTTTTAATGTTTGGGTCACCCACGTAGGGCTTTTATTTAAATTTTTTTTTTTACAAGAATTAAAACGACCAATGTCCAATCACTGGATGTTCTGCAGTTACCTTCTTACTGTAGGTCCACCCATTTGTAGGATAACCCAAAGTGACTTTTCCAATACGCTCTTTTGCAATGAGACCTACAAAAAACAAATATCTAATTTTATGTCTTGGCAAATTTTCCATTAGCGTCACCATCACGACAGGAAACATGATTTTCTTCTGGGGATAATCCTTGTCACAGCAAAGCCTACAGCAACGACTCCGGCACATGCTGAGGTCCAAAATAAGCCTCTGCCATTGTGCCCAAAAGCACAATAAAAGACATCATGGAAACATATTTGCAATTTCACTGCTTCCTTTGTGTACCCATTTTCTAGAACTCTGTAGGACAGATATTTATTGCTTCCCAAGATATTTCTTTGTAGCAAAATTTTGTTCTTTTCTGCTTCAGATTTCTTCCAGTGGTTGAAATAATCATTAATTAAGTGTCAAATAAGAAGGGCATGGGAAAGAGGGACAACTGAGAAGACACTAATGAGTTATTATTAGCTGAACTGCAAATCACTGCCTTATTAAATCATTTTCCGCTGGTCTGTCACGTTCCTCTGTACAAGTCATGAAAATGTTGACATTAGCCGCTGACAGGAAGTCATTTCACTTGCATCCAAGAGGAAGGCAAAAAGTCTGTGTGTGTAATTGAAATGGTACATCTTTGAAGGGTGACAAGATAATGTGTGCGTATATACTGTACTTTCTTACCTTTATTGAAGAAATAAAAGATTTGCAAAGAGTGCCTTCAACTGTTCCACAGAAAATGATGTTGCTCAGAATGAGGTCACTTTACGAGTAGAAGGCAATTAATGTGATGGAGATTTTGTCTGATTATACCTTGCAATCATCCCCACACCTCTATTAGACTCAGTCGCAGCTAATTGACAATGTAATTAGCTAATCTTTGTGGTGGACACTTTACTGTCCCAAAAAGCTAATAAGTAGCTTGTGATTGACTTGAACTGACCCATTAATATTTTAAGTACAAAGCAAACAATAGATTAATATAATCTTCTCTGTTTTTCTGTTTGTTTCTCTTTTCGCATCAAATTTTTTTACAAACACAATCCAGCATGCAAATGCACTTTGGTGAGCTTCATTCGTCGGGAATGTTTTATCACATCCATAACTCAACCACAGGTAGGCGCTGAAATGAAAGCTTTGTAATGAGGTTTGATCAAACCCTGAAGCTCAATGAGACGTGGCGCGAGTTGGCTCAGGGCCCAATGAGGGATGACAGTGCAGACAGCTCGCTGGAGAAACACCTGGTCAGGACACCCTCCCCTGTCCCCCCTGGCCTCAGCGCTGCTCGGCAACATGCCACTGGCCCAGGTGTGTTTCCACCGAGCTCAATGTCCCGTGGCAGCCATCAAACTCCACAGCCACAGATTTGCATCAGCTAATACATATGGCCCAGGTTAGTGCTTGATCTCCTGCTCAGATCCAGACACGATCTGTTATGTCTGGATACTGACGCAAGAGAGCGGTCCAGCCAGGTAATCAAGTGGTCAAGGCATAACCTTAGCATCTCGTAATGGTATCAGACAAATGGAGGCATATGGTCAGGAGCTACTGTGTGCCTTTGCTTGTAAAAACACTGCCAAAATCACTGCGCCTCATATGCTAGCGCTTAGACAAATAACCTGGCTGAATTAAACTGGCAGCCACAGCACTGCCTAGAAGTTAATAACTGTTTCGTCTGGTCTCGTGAGAAACTGACAAAATCAGAAGAGCACAGAGAAATCTTGTGAGAGACAGTCTAATGCTGTCAAAGTGCCAGAACGAGTGATGAAGGATGAGGTTCGGGCTCTGGAAGGGGCGCAAGGATGCAAGCTCATTTGTCTTGATATGCTCATTGCTGAAAGAGACACAACAAATCACTGCCATTATTGAACACCTGACTAAAACCTATTGTTATGGAAACTGCACATACTTGTATTACTCCTGAATTAAACACAAAACACTGCAAAAAGCCAAAGAACAGCCAATTGGTGATTAAAAAATACATTTTAAGATTCATATCAAACACTTTCATGTGACTGCCTGTGAAATTAACGTTTCTTCAATTAATTTTTCCATTTGCCTGTGCTTGGGCAGGCCAGTCTTTTCCAGATGTAAATCTGCTCAACAGCGGAAAAAGTTAAAGCAATTCCAGCAGCATTGGGAGCGCTCCAGACAGGAAAATAACCTTGTCAAGACAGTAAAATACTTAAAATGCTACTTTATTTGCAGTGTGGTGACAAACTGGCGAAACAGCAGTCACTAGCAGGCATAGCTCTCAGATAAAAAAAAAAGAGGCCACTACTTCCTACAGCTTACGGTTTTCTGCTCTGCCTAGGAATCAATGAGAGTGTCTCTGAAGTGACATTGATGTTCACATTGAGAGGAGGAGCGAGAGGGAGATTCAGAGGCAGTGAAAAGAGCAAGAAACATTCTGCATGGTGGCTGAATCTGAGACGATCAACGTTACAGATGGTTTGTGTGAGGACTGTGTTTTCGTGAAAGTGGCCGTGGTGTTTTCACGTTCAGCCTCTCATGGCCTGACCCTCAGCGCGCACCTCCCACCATTAGCTTAATAAGACACATCCCCACAGACACACACAAACACTAGATGGTCCCCCTTTTTCTGCTTCACACACTGAATGGCTGGCTGCAGTTCAAGGCACCACAAAAACAGCTCTGCAAAACAAGCAGCTTCCAGAGCAAAACCATCAGCAAACAGCACACACATTAGGAACACTGCACTGCATGCCATTCAGTTTGAACATTTTTAAATGTCATTTGTGTGCAATAATCTCAATCTCAAAACATTCATGCTAGAATGTTTGACTCAGTAGGAATCCACAGAAGACGGACACAGTGAGGAAAACGGGTGTATATGACTGACCATCTGTGCATTTTTAAGTTAACATCTGTGTGTGAGAGAGCGAGTGTGTGTGTGTGTGTCCTTGTATGAGATGCAGCTACTCACCTTTCTGTCTGGCTCACTGCAACACTGTGTCCCGATAGAGAACAGCCAAAGTCTTGGACACAACCGGAGTGACACAAACAAACTAACACACCGCCGCAGCCCCAAACTTTTTGCTCTCTCCCGGCAGATCTGCACACTTCCCCAGCTCCCCCTCCCTCTCGCTCTCTCTTACTTCAGAACTTCCTGGGCTGCTGTTTATGCTCCAATCAGGCCATTCAAGGAACAGCCGCTGCCCCTCCGCCACCTCCTCTCCCTCAGCCAACAGCCATTGTTTGGAGAGGGGCTTGTCAAATGTAGACGTCTGTGTGTGTGTGTGTGTTCCCTCTTGCTACTACCCAAAGTGTGGCTCTCCTCAATCAGGAGAAGACGAGTGAGGACGGAGCAAACTGTGAGCTGAAGACGGAGGATGGGAGCAAGGCTGGTAGGCTGAAGAAAAACACATGGAGGGGGCGTCCTGCTTGAATGTCTTGCTGAGACAGACACACTTTTTCAGGCATCAGGAAAAGGGGGGTAGCAGTGTTGAGTAAAGGGTTGGGGGTGTGTCTGGAACTTTCTCCCCAAATCCAACAGCTTGTTGTTACAAACCGCAATGAGGCTCAGCCCATCG
Organism: Gadopsis marmoratus; assembly: GCA_036023855.1. NCBI lineage: Eukaryota > Metazoa > Chordata > Actinopteri > Centrarchiformes > Percichthyidae > Gadopsis > Gadopsis marmoratus. Next base: position 14,760 of record JAVQJF010056716.1, read on the forward strand.
TAGCCCCCAGAGAGCCTCAGAGCTCTGTCTCCAGAACAAGACGCCTTTCCCAGAGTCTGCCAAACGTTTTCACCACGACACCTCAACCCCTTCTCCCAAAGCTCCAGCCTCTAATTCACTGTTTCACTAAGGCAGCCGAGCACAGCCAGGCCAGCTCTTTCCAGGCTTTTTGGGTGAAATAATAAGGGGCGGAGGTGTGAGGTGGGGGTGCAGGGTAGTAAGGTGAAAGGTGACGTGTGGGAGGAGACAGGTTGACAGCAGCACACTGAGCTTTTGTTGGTGTTGTTAACAGTTCTATCATCGCATGATGGTAACACCTTGTGGGCTGTGAAAGGGGTCAGACCAAACTGAAGACATTCAGGTGGTAGAACTTTATACTAGTTAAGCAAAAAATATGTTCGGAATTCGATTACATGCTATCATCTCTTCTATTCAATTCAATTCAATTCAATTTTATTTATATAGCGCTATATCATAACACAGTTATCTCATAGCACTTGTTAATATAGAGCAAGTCTAAACCACCTCTGTATGTATAGACCCAATATTTCCACCATGAGCAGCGCTAGGCGACAGTGGCAAGCTTCTGGAAGCGGAGACAGTCTTAAGGCTTAAAGAATCATTCTGTGGAGGCCAAGATATCCTTTTAGTACCTAGTCTATGCCAATCTCCAAAAACACTAGGTCCCGCATTTCCCATAATGCAACTTCATAGTATCTGTCATTATCTGACAGATTGAGTAGTTGCTCCTCATGTTGAGTAAACTGAACTTGATATGTAAAATCAGTGGAGTGCCCCTTTAAATCTTGTATAACAGTCTGACTACTTCCTGTGCCCTCTGACTTCTTTTTAGAGACAATACTGCATTCAGAGCTCAACCATCAACGTAGTGAGCACAATACTATTAGTACAGGTGAAGATGATGGCCCAAACTATGAGAATACCCGACTTGTAATTATCCTTGAAGTGATGCTAATGTGGTGGAACCCGAACTTGAAATGAACAAACTAAACCTCTCTCCTCCTGCCTTCTTATCTACTCAACTCGTTTTCTCTTCTCTCCTCTCCTATAACTGGTCCTCTTCTCTCCTCTGAATGCGACTCATTCAGTCAGTCCGTCAAGCCACACGGGCAGATTGGGGTGCCTCTGTGCCAGGTTGGATTCAGGAAACATTCATCTTGTTGTTTAGTCTGGGCACCATGTGCTGGAGCGGGGAGACCGCTCCCTCCTCTTGTGCACACAAGCACAGAAAGCCCCACACTGACAGACATGATCTGGTCAATCACAACTGTGGTTCCGTTGTTTAGGGGCTCAGGCGCACAACGAACGACGGCGTTTCAAAAGCAGCAGTTACTTCAAAACAGCGCCAGCATGAAGAGAGAAAATGTGCTCCTTCGCTCCCTCTGTGGCTCAGGTGTATCGGCGCGGAGGCTTTGTGCACCAGCGTCTTATGCTGCTTTAATCACATAATGAAGAACGAGATGTTGACTCAGAGCAAAGAGTCGTTCATGGAGCAGCTAACAGGAGGCAGGTGCAGTGAACTGTACACAGCGCAATATTTGTATAGTTGTGCATATGTGAAACTGCATGTGCTCATGAATTCGTTTTGGACTCATGATGTGAAAGAGGAAATGCTTTGACATCACTTTCTTCCCGTAGGAACAGGGCCCACTTTGACTAATCCCTTAGTGCTAAATCTTTCCATTGCTGAAAAGAGACCCAAACAAATGGAGAGGGGAGACAAAATACATCAAAATGTTCGGGATTTAACAGTGAGAGAGCAGGTGAGGATTACACCTGACGCTATTCAGTTTGGAGTCTCAGCCTGTGCCAGCCTGCTATTGAGGAGCCGATCCTACAGTCGCACAGTGAATGAGCCACCTGGGTGTCTTGGAAGAGGCCGAACTCCAGCAGATTCAGGAAAACAGACTCAGTAGCTTCATGGTCTCAAAGACAGCTTTTCAAAAAACATTTTAAAAGATGGTAACATTCGGTAAAGACGAGTCATACCATAAAAAATGAAGAATTGGATGAGCTGTGACAACCTCTGTTACCCGACATGACAGCTTGTCATACGACCACTTTATGTAATTTAATGTGATAAATATAAATATTAATACTTCATTCAAGTTCTAGTTTATATTATTACATTACCATATTATATTGTCAATAATTCATTACATACATACATAGTATACATTTATACACATGTGAAAAATGTCATTATGTGTTAAACATAATTTGTTAATTGTCAAAAAGGTTTTACTGCAGAGTCATAATACTGCAATACCCAAAATCTGGGAGTCAGTGTCTTGCTGGCTCACAGTAGGTTTTGGTTTGCAGGGAGTCTTTCTCCCAAACTGATACAGACTGCAAAAAACAAAAAAAAAACAGAGGCACCAAAGGCCTTGGCTGCACACCACCCAGATCCCACTCTAGCCCGTGGACCAAGCTGTCTTTTACATATATTTAGCCTCAAATCATCCAAAGCCCTGGTGAGCTGTTGCTCTCTATTTTAAAGCCAGTTTCATAATCTTCAACAGGGAGGCTGGAGAGTTTAGCCAATGGCAACAATGGAGCCACTGGACTCGTATGTTCTCTGAGTCAGCGTCAAACACTCCAAAAGTGAATGAAGAGAAATCTTAGTTAAGTTCTGTGTTAATGACTTTACCGGTATGAGAACTGTCTAAAGATGATGACCATGTTTACATGATGTGAGAAATGCACAACACTGTGTATTTAACCCGTCACAAACACAGCTGAGTGTGTGAAGACACCACAACTCATGCTCATAACTTGATGTAGCAGCTTGGGGAATCTGCCTGCCATCATGGATTTCTGGGGAGGAGAAGCTAAACGGTTATTGATGAAATAAATTAATAACAGCCTGAAGGAGGGCTGGGTGGTATACCGGTTTCTTCACCGTCACCGGTGTCACGTTCTGCCACGACATGGATTTTGCAATACCGTCATAACCGTGAAAAATGTTTTAGAATATTAAAAATAACAATAAGGCCTTTAGTTTTGAAAAAAAGTTCAGTCTTAGTATGAATACCTGTCTTTATTTTGTTGCAAAGAAAAAGCATATTCACTATAGTCTGCCGCTATTCACGTTAACAGAAATTGAATGTCAGACGTGAGAGCCAGTTTACCGTTACAGCTATCGACAAAAAAACAAAGGTCGCAACACAATCAGATTTCAATCAGCAAGACAAAACATCGAGAAGAAGGGTCCTTATTCTCTGAAAGGAAATTAATCGGGTGTCGGAACCAGGTGGAGGGACTGAGGTGGAAAAATTGGTATCGAAAAATTGCAGTACTTGGACCTGGTTTGGCTATAAATCATCAAAATGCCAAAAAAATGCTGTTCAGATGCTCAATCCTAAACCTAGTCTAAGTCTAATGTCTAAGAGAATTAATCACATAACAGCTGGTAGTTAACCTACATTATTTTTTCTTTAAGATGCGTTCCCTTACACTGCCAACAGAATGAAAACAGGTAGAATCATGTTTTGAGTGGAGTATCCCTTTTTAATTTTGTAATACTGTGATATCATACCGTCACCGTAAAAAAACGTGATATAAATTTTAGGCCATATCGCCCAGCCCTAGCCTGAAGTAGTAATGAGTAATGTAATGAGAATGTGAAGTGAGAGGTGCGAGATCAGACCCGGGTTGGAGAAGTGAATGTGGCACTATGAGGCCAGTCTGATTGTCCTGTGGCCCGCCGCAACAGTGACAGAAAGGAACAATGAGACATAACTCACCCAGAGAACATAGCACAGAGGGTCAGAGGGGTCACATGACTGTGTTTCTGTCTTTCTGTTGGTATCTCTGTCTCTGGATGGGCACACACTCATGCCTGAATACAAGTGGCAGCATCCGTGAAGACTGGTCAGTGTTGATCAGTCTTCAAGTCAGACAATCTCAGAAATGTAAAGCAAAGAAGAGGACGACCGAGCCTGGGAGAACAAAGGTACCAGAGATTAACAAAGCAGAGTGCCAGCTTCAGAGCCAGCAGGCCTTTCATTTTGGAAAAGTTGGCTTGTGATCTGAAGATCACAGGTGGGAATGTCAGACTAAGCAGAAATACCTTCGTAAAGAAATGTTTTACTAAAGTAAATCAGAAAAGTGCTTCTCACACTCAGCAACTACTGTCAGGATGCCCTTGAGTACAGCTGTCAGTTACTACAAGAATGAAATTACAGAAGGAACAAAAGCACAATGCAGAGAAAATGCCTTCCCAGTGCATTGCCTAAAACCAACACAATGTGCAGAATTATCTTCATTTTTCACAGCCTGCAGTTGAAAATATTCCACAATGGGTTGAGTGTCATGACCGGAATGTGTCTACCTTTGTTTTTTCCGGTTGATAGCATGTTTATATCTACATGCTAAGTTTTCTTTAACTTTATTACAATAATAAAAAAAAAATGTCTTCATGTGGCAGGAACTATTTGAAATAAAACAACTCTTTTATCCCATTACACAGACAGTAGGTTATGTGCATATATAATATAATACAAGCTCCAAGACAGGGAATATAACAAAAAAAATGCCAAGGGCATTTTGAGACCTGACAACTTGCGGTGATATCAAATCCAGGAAATCTGAACAATCTGTTACAAATACAACACAGACACAAACATTCATGCACACATACGCACTCACACTTGTCATTAAGCAATATTTTTGATATTAACACTGTATCATATGTCTCATAATGTGAGAAAGAAGCTAGCACTGCCAATCCTACTGTGAATCAACACACCTCTGTAGCTTTTTCACCGGCCTGTATGGCTGAGTCTTGATGGTTCTCACCAATACCACCAACATAAAACCATGGGCATTTGTTCTTGATCAACAAGTTCACAAAAGCCTATTGTAGTCAAGAAAACTGTGGAGAGCTGAGGAAAATGGTTGACTGGTGAAGAAACTCGAACAGCAACTAATCTAAAGAGACATGAGACAGTTCTTCTCTTTGCTGCATGAGTTTATTGGTGCCACACGTATCATCTATCACATAAAATCTGACTGTAGCGTTTGAGAGGTTTTGCTGTGGTGCAATTTTTAGATAATTGCCATCTAACATAATACTAAACCAGTAAGGTCAAAGAAGATGGTGATGCAAAACTGGAGCACATAGGTTGCTTTTGAGCCAGTTTTACATTTTTTGTAAGAACACTGAAGCCCTAAAATCCACAAGAGCTCTACCTCTAATAACCGGGTCCTGATTTTGTTATGAACACAGACATGCCCTCGATGCACTTTGACGTTCAAGCTTTTCATGCTTCTAATAACAACTCTAAGGCTACAGTGCCTTAAAGGACAATTTCAACTGTCAATAACCACCAGACAAGTGAGCGTGTGTGATAATGGTTGACAACAACGCAGCGCCACCAGCTGGATTATGCGGTGAACCTGTCAGGTCAGACTCTTCTGACTCTTCCTCTCCCACCTGGTTCCACATCTGTCCATCACTCCATCTCTATCTCTGCCTCTCATACTTCCCCTCTATTATGTAACACTTTCAAGTTAGTGCAGCCCAGCAAACAATAAGTGTAAATACATGGGTTTTTTGTTGTCATAGAAATGTGAAAAAGCATTTAGCTTAATTGTGTTTGGCCCATAAGTGCACTTCAGTGCCGTCTGGTGCAATGTACGAATTATTGGTCTTAATATGATGCATTTAGAATGGCCAAGAATAATGAGACTAAAATATTTATCAGATGTTTTATGGAATGTCAAAAGGAAAATGAACAAATATGCTTTCCCCATAAGCAAGGGTTTTATAGCAGCTGTAGTGCTGCATCTGCTTTTCAAAATATTTATTATGCAACACGTCTGCAAGGAATGTGGAGATAAAGTGGCCCTAAAGATATAGGTAATTTGCCTGTCAATAAAAACACCCATTTACTGCTACTCTGCAACATGTTTCAACAATGAATAATTAATGATTGCTGGTTGCACATCACATTAACTCCCAGCTGTCGTATTGTGAACTGTGGGCCTCAATCAACAACTTAGCATACCCTTCTTGACTTCCCACTGATATGAGAGACGCTCCCCGTTTGCCTGTCAAAGGATTTCAGGGGATCACACAACAGCAAACAAATGTCTTATGAAATATGCAGCGCCTAGAAAAATGTGGCCCCGATCACAATTAAAATGCTGTCTCTAAGAGCACAAAGAGAGCACCAGAGGAGAAAGTAAAAAGAAAAATTAGCTTTGACTTCTTCCTTATACCTCCACAGCATTTCTGTGGCCACATAAGGTCACAGTGTGAAGCTGCATATACATCTACAAATAAATCTGTGAAATGACATACATTAAAAAAATAGCAGTCATACTGCGTTTACTATGCTGATATTGCCCTGATTTCACTTCTATCTCTGTAATTTAATTACTGGAATGTTTCAACTTATTCTGAAGTGCATCTACTAACAAGCAGGGAAGTGTGCATTAAGGTGAAGAACACTCAACGTTGTAATCACAGAAAGCCCCAAAAATTGATGTTGTCATCTTGTCAAATAAAACCGAGAAGCTCTTGTCTGTCAAGTGTTGCAGGCAAACGCAGACTTCGTCATCTTCTAGTTCCTCATAATGAAGTAACGTGTTTTAATTGCATGTTTTCCAGAGAGAAATTTTCCGAGTCAACATTTTTCTTAGAGAAAGGGGAGAAAGATGGAGAGAGAAAGGGTTACAGATAGCCCTGCATGGCCTTGAGGAGAGAAGAAACTTGGCCAGTATGGGGTGCTGACACTTTCAGGGTGTTCGGACAGGGTTTGCACAGTCTGCAGGGAGCAGCACAGGCCAGCGCCATCATCAAAGCCCAGCAGCCCATCATCTGTTCTCTGAAAACAACAAGCTTGAAGGGACAGACGCTCATCCACACAGCGTATCCATCGCCACCCGGGAACTTCAGTGCATTATTTGATTGTGTTGATTATATTTGTGATGTTGCCAAGGTGGGACATAAATTAAATGTATCACATTGGAGTACTACAAAAAAATGCACTCAGCCCATTTCAAAAATGATCATATTTAATCAGTACTCTTGCTTTCCCGCCTGTTGCATAACCCCAGAAATAGGTCCTGCGTGTTCTGCCTTACATTGTCTTTTTCTCCAGTCTCTCTGGTCATGACAGATCAAACATTACATAACATGGGATGTTAGATAAGCATTTCTGATACCTATCACAACCCATCTACATTCTTCTGCTGGGCGTCTTGCAAAACTATTGGCTGGGAAGGATCATGACAAATGGTTGTTTGGCTGAGTCTAATTCAAGGAGACAATAGCAGCCGAAAAACAGTCTCTACAAATAATGCATGCAAACAATTGACTTTTTGCACAGCCAAAATAATCTGATTTAAAATTAAGTTCCACTTTTTCTCTCAGAGCAGTATCAAAAGTATAGTAATGAAGGGATTCAATCTATTTATCCTGTCAATCGATTGAATAATCAGTTAAATGTGCTCCTAGTCAGCTTCCACTACTCCAAAACTGATAACATATTCACCCTTCTTGATTTAATTCTTGTGACGAATTGGAATAAGCATGGCAGGACTCATAGAACTGAAACAAAAAATGGTGGGTTTGTAGAAAACCACTGTCACAGAAATCTTGTGTGCATCCCAGTCTGCTGAAGTATTAAACCTCCAGCTGTTGACATTAGCTCGGCAGAAATCCCCCTCCATTCTCTCCCCGCAGCTCAGGCTAAAATGCTGCGTCAGTCTCATGATAGCTTTAGCTGCCTCGCTGGAAAGCACGCATGTCTTACCAATGACTTCATCACACAGTCAAACCGTATTATTCCCCTTTTGAAAAATCCCCAGATTTAGGAGAGGGTGGGGGAGGAGCGCATTTGATCCCTGATCCAATGTTTCTAATGTTTAATGCTGTAAGAATGTACCAAAGATGCTCAGAGGAACAGGGCGGCTGTCACACCCATCTCAGTGTTTCATATTTGGGGGAAATAAACTTGGCAAAAAAAAAAAGTCTAGTTTTTGGTCACAGCCTAATTGAACAAGCTGTGCTAGCAGGGATAAAATGAATAAAACGTCAAATCAAGCTGTTTGACAAAACCGCATGAGAGGCAGAAACCTGCACAAGGGCTGAAACTCCAGTGTGGGCATAATGCATAAAGTTCCACCTGAAATCCTATTAGGTGTACAGCTGGGGGCGCTACATGCCAGAAGCTATTGAACTCTCCAATATGGAAGTGGAAGAAACTCCACACCTTCGCTGATGTCAAAGACTTAAGTGTTGCAAGGTGTAATTATGTGAGGTGGTGGGAACTATCAAATGCGTAAGATCCCATATGTGGCCAGGAAGTGTGTTTTATTTCTAGTTGCAATAAGTACACAGTTTCTTTAAATCATGCTTTCTTCGACCTTTATGTGGGAATAAAGGTCGAAGAAAGCATGATTTAAAGAAACAGGGATGAAAAATACGATTAGCTGTTAAATTAGAGGCAAAAGAGAGGAAAATTGCAAAGTCAGAGAAATAATTGAGGATAAAATGACAGAAACAGGTATCTGTGTTGTGAATTTGTCCCCTCAATTTTCTCACATTGACAGAACACAGGAAACCAGGAATTTATAATTCAGTGCACATGGGTCACGGTGGTCTTAATGGCTTGAGAGCAGGGAGAGGATGTTCTCTGTATCTGACAGTCATTACGTTAACTATGACAGGCTGAGACCCTGCCGAGCACATGACAATTACGGCGTAATGACTGCCTGTTCGGGTGGCAAATGAGGTGCATTTAAAATTGACTCAATTATCTTTGGCTTAGCCACAGTTAGGCTGCACATGCCGTTATTAACCGGTAGGATGTTGCAGCATCTGATATCAGCGCTGTGCCGTTTGAGAACAAGCACTCGGTGCACTGCTGCTTCTCTGTTGATCTGGAGCACCATGATATATACACCCCAACTCTGTCTTTGTAATTCATTCATAATGCACGTGATTACTTTGGCTTTAGCTCCTCGTTGGGGCTGAGATAAGCATTGATATAAAAATCAAACTGAATTTCTGATCTATTCTATTTTCTTTATAATGTTATCAATTTTTAAAAAATATGCTTTTATTCTATCTTCTATCTAGTCTACCTTATTGTTTTTTAATGTCATTCTAATGTAAAGCACATTGAATTGCCCCTGATTTTGAAATGTGCTATATAAATAAAGCTGCCTCGCCTTAATAGAATTCAAAACTATGGCATCCATGTATCACACTGGCTTTTTGACTAAGTCATGAATAGTCTGTTCATTGCACTCACTATCGAAAGCCTGACGCGGCACAGCTCATAAACACTGAGAAACTCTCTCGACTCCTGGCATCCATTTCTGAAAGCAAAACCACACACAAGCTACTGAGTCGGTGGAGAAACTGGAACAGTTTTCCTTCGCAAATAAACGCCGTCTAGGTTTGGTGGGTAAACACTGACAGAGTTGACATACTTCTCCCAAAGAGGGGAATGCCTGAGTTATCAGTTCCCTAGTTAGACAGACAATGAAATGGGGGTTTATTTCTCTCAGAGCAACAGTTGCTTAGAGTGAATGCGATTCATGTGTCTCATCTTGCAAGCCTGAAGCTGCCCGTTTCCAAAAGAGATGCTCACTCAGTGCTACTTGAGGCATTATTCATTATCCATGCATTGCAGTAGGTACAGTAGCCATAGGGCACATTCTTGTGGAAAGCTTAGTTGCTGCTGGGAAACAGATACTGTAAAAGGGCCGATAAAAGCTCCATAACAACCACACGGGCAACTACAACTGTGGGTAAACAGACTTTATTCCTATCATATTCCACATACACCTTGATTAAATGCACGTTCATACATGTGCCTGTCTGAAGTTAATGTTGACCTCTCAGCACTCACAGATGAACTGTGGCCGAGAAATACCACTGATGCTGCAAACAAAAAGCAAAGTGAAAAATAGAAAAGCAAATCACGACCATTGCTTTTTTCCTCCTGCAACTTTTTAATTTCTCTTCTTCATCCGACAGCCTCTCTCTCGCCCTCTCACAGGACAGAGAGAAAGAGACAAAGAGGCCTATACATCAGTGAGATTTAATGCTACCTTATCCTGCTCAGAGCTCGTATCACATGGTGTACATCATCAATAAACTTTTACGAGCAAAGCGCCTTGGCTAAAACACAAGGGTAATGCGTTACTCCTGTTGGAACCACAAACTCCCAACCCAGAGTCTCAGAACTTATCTTCTGTCTTTATTTTCTGCATGTAATTGCATCACAACATTAAAAAAGGCCAGTGAGAATTGAATAGGCTTCTCTGGCTGAAAAGTGATACTCAAACAGAGGATGCGGGCTTAGAGATCCATCTCTGGCAGACAGAATAAGGCTTGGCAAGATCATCTTTGACACAGACTGACCACAAGAAGACGTTTATCTCATATAAGCAGCTATTTGAGCGGTTGCATGCACACAGTCTTATAACTGGATCACAGATGAAGATTCATCAACAATGCAGCACTATCAGAAATGAAAGTTTCTTTTTATCCTTGTTGTTTGCTGAGCTGTGTGACTGTCACAGCAGTTACTGTATGTTCACAGTCTGTTGTCACTTTTGGTGTTAGAAACTGGGACAGACTAGGGCAGTTTTGAGCCACTAAAAACTGCTGCTGCAGTTAAGCAGCATAGAAGACTTCTAAAATGACCATGGTGCTTCAGACACGCATGATGCTTCTATTTTTGAATTTATAACTTGCAATTACTGAGCTGAAAGTGAAGATATTGTGTTCCAATGTGGATATGACATATGATGTCCATTTCCCTTTACAACGCTCAAAGATCAACCAAGAAGTAAACACACTGAGTGCCCTTTCTGTCCTCAACGGTGTTGCTTCAAGTTCCTTTTCCTGACCAGAGACCACAACTATGCTTTCGAGGAATGCCCGTAAAAGCTAAATGATATGCTCCGTCAGAATTCTCAAAATATTCAAATTTGGGACGTGACAAGGGTAATTTCAAGGGAGAAAACAAAACCATTCTATATTCTTTAAACAGATGAAGACCGACTGGGACATTGTAAACAACTGGAGGAAGAAGGTTTCACTTAAATATCTGGACACAATATTGGGGTGGTGCCTGATTTCTCTTTTCATTGTTATCTTTGTGATTTATATGAAGACACTTAGCCACACAGTGTCAGCTAAAGGTCAGTAGTTCCTAAACCTTTCTAAGCCAGGATCTGGGAGCTTCACTCCTACGCCTGCCATGGTTTGAGGTAATGAAAACACTCTCTCTCTAAGTAAGTGGCAATACAAGGAAGGCATATCAATTCCCAGATGGAATGGTACATTTCTATTCCGGCTTAGACGCAGAAACAAAAACAAATAAAACAATAACAGCAGTTAATGGGAAGCAGCAACAGTGTGGTAATTTCAGTAAAGTGAAGCTGAGATATTGATGCCAGGAATGTAAAACATCGCTTGTTGTAATATGACAGTACAACCTGCACTTCACCCCTGTCTTCAGCCACATCACATGTCCTAATCATCTGACAGAGTAGGAGGTCGCTTCCCCATGGTGGATCATGTGGTCCACATCTACACACTCCCACAGTAGGTTGACTACTAGTCAGCTGTTATGTTCACTTTCAACATTGTTTTATTTAAAAGGAACAGCTCAACATTTTGGGACATGCACTTTTATTTTATAAGAGTTAGATGGTAGAACACCTCTTGTAATCTGTATGCTGCATGGACACAAAATTATTTTAATAACCTCAACCAAATATTCTTCCCATAACACTAAATATAAATGTAATATTAACAAAAAATCTGAATGAAAAATCCATTCCCCTGAAACAACATGTCGACGTGAAAGCAGTAAACGCAGCGGGAGATTCAATTTGTATCGTCTGAACTACCGAGATAAAAGTGTGTGAATATTTAGCAGTTTGTGCATACAGCAGTTTGTGTGCACATTCAGTCATGCCCACACATACGCACACAAAAAAGAGGCAGACCAACACACACACACACACACACACACACACACATCACGTTTGCTAGGAGGGCAAAAGGGTGTAAGAGGAAAGGTGGAGACGTATTGATTTCTCTGTCAACTCTCTGAGAGGAAACCCTGAGGGAGGTCTTGCATCCGCTTACACCCCTCAGTTGGGTGAATTAACCACATTTATGCTTTGGGCTAGAACACATACACACATACACAAGCACGCACGCGCTACATTAAATTGAAAAAACAACCTAGTAGTGAGATGTCTGGTTTGAAGGAATTTCATGCCACATTTAGAGTTTTGGCTTTGAAAACTTTGCTGTGTAGTCAAGCCAAACTAACAGGCCACAGTGGAAAGTGAATATGCAAAAGATGTAGACATGGTAATCAGTTTGACAAGTGAAAACCTTGGGACTTTAAGTCAGGGTGGGCATTAAAGAGCAGGCTTTTGTTTTATCCTTAAGCTGACATGCAGAGAAAGCCAACCCCCTATACTGTGTCTCTTTGAGAGCCGCACGGCCTCAGGAAGCAGGAAGAAGCAACACTGCCCCAAGCTACAACCCGAAAGGAAAACACACACCAGACCCAACAGGGGGATTTACAATATACACTCATGAGTAGTCACATAACCAGAGCTCTTTCTTCTTGCTCAGTGGCCCGATTATTGTCTGTTGACAATTGAGGGGTGAGTCACATCCACTCATTTTCTGAACACAGACCCCAGGTCCATGAACACACCATTAACTCACTTACCCCCATGCTTCCAATGACTAATCGGACTTCTCTCCATTCATCGGGTACTTATTGACAAGTCACAGACAAAGGTGAGTTGTCTCCCACAGCTGAGAAAATATCAAGGCATCGTCACTTCCTCCCTCGTGGCATTTGGAGATAAAGTTCTTTAAAAATGCTTTAAGCCTAATTGACTTTAGTCAATAGAGGAACAAAATCATTGCCAAAATCTTAACAAAACCAAATATGTGAGTGGGTTAGAGGAACTGACATTAACGGATAAAAAATGCTGTCCCCTTTTACTTATGTTCAGATACTTGTGTTTCCAAATTTTTAATTGCTTCTGTTTTGCTGCGGCTCTCCTGCTTTTCTCAGCTTGTGGTCCTTTTTCAGATACTATTGACGTAGTCTGGTGAATTTCTCTTGCTCGATTCAAAGAAAGGCTGTGTGTGTGTGGGGAGGGGGAACTTACGGACTTCAATTTGTCAGCTAAATCACAAATAAAAGAAGGTCTGATAGCACAAAGAAACTCACTCTCTAAAGACTCTCTTTTGGCAGAGTAAAAAGTACTTTCACTACACTGCGCGGTGTGTCAGAAACGATTCTTCAGACATGTACAGATATGTACATAACAAGGTCATTAAAATGGATTTCTGAAGAATCACTACTACATATCCGTATTTTGTAATCTTAATAACTCTTGCATTCTGCCTGATAGTTGTCAAAGAAGACAAAAATCCCAGAAAGACAACTGGGGGTTTACAGGGTCACGAGAGGCTGCAATTAATGTAATCCCTACTCTTGGCTTCAATGTCAAAGAATGGGTGATCACATCCCAATCCTCAAACTCATTCCCGTTACACTAAGCCATTTTTTTCAACTTTTTTCCAAAGGGAAGGAAGACAGCATCTGAGGGGAAAAAAAGTCTGCCATAGATACACACCACTCAGATTGCTACACTGACAGTGTACTATGCAGTGAGCATGTAGAAGCCTGTAACACTTCTCTCGCCAGTGATTCACATCCCTGTTTAGACTGTTGTCAACACGTAGAAGTACATATGTACATTAATATACTAGCTGGGGCATAGCTGAAATGCCTTAATAACCTCACACTCACAAAACAGGCTGAAGCAACGCCGCACACACTGATGTGGTAGCAAATCTTGCAAAACCACATCAGGCAAGAAACAACAAAACACAAGGGCTTGTGACCTGTGCGAGTCTGGATGAGGAAAGAAAATGCAGACAAAACGTATGAAGCCTTCCCCTCCCCAGCAAATCACGGCAATTCTGTGTTTATTGACTCACCTTCTCAATCACCAGAAGTTGAGGTCATCCAAAAATCTGAGCAGTGCCTTTATCTCAAGAGCATCTTGAAAACAGATCCTTGCATGATGGAGCACGGGATCAAAGGACACATGTGGTTACACAAGAGGTGAAATACTCTTGATCTAGACACAAAGAAAGAAAAGCGTCTGGGAGGTTTGGAGATACCAAAGATTCCAGATGTTTTCATCAACCGGGTTGGCTCTGCCCAGTTAGTTTTGTACAATAGTTTGTGCTGCTGTTTATATCTGGCTCTTTACAGATGGAGAGTAAAGTTTAAATGAGGAATTATTTAGAGAAGAAATATCACATTCTTCCATTTACAACTGCTATGTTAAACCATGTTTCAGCATTTACCATGATCTCAAAATCATTTGGCCACAGTGTTCACTGTAACAAAGGTTGCATAGTCTGACTGTAAAAGTAACTGAAGAGCAGAGGAAAAATACCAGACCGCTTACTTTAATTGACTGATAAACTTTATTATCCCCGAAGGGACACTGACTTGCATTGTGTAAAAAAAAAAAAAGACCTGTTGGGCCTGTGCACAAATCAAGGTCCATAACGAAATGGGTTTCAGAGTTTGGTGTGAAACAACCTCACTGGGCTGCACAGAGTCCTGACCTCGACCCCATCCAACACCTTTGGAAAGAATTTTGCGTGCCATGCCTAATCAGCCAAGATCAGTGCCCAACTTCTCTAATGCTGTTGTTGCTGAAATGGAGCAAATGCCTGCAGCCAGGTTTCAAAACTTGTTGAAACCCTTCTCAGAAGGGTGGAGGCAAATATCACATATGGGTGTAATGTTTGGGTGTCCACATGCTTTTGCAATGGAGTGTACATAACAATAAAAAAGCATACCTAAAGATGCATGAGGGATGCCAAAAATGAATAAGCCAAAATGTTGCTGAAAAGTGGTTTGATGCAATGTCATACAGTATCAAAAGAAAGCTGAACTTGAACCTGTACTTGAGACTCGTATTGTACCCTCTCTGGACAGAAAATGTCCAACGGATTGCGCTGTCGGTGGAAGCTGCCACTTTAAGACTGAAATTGGGCCCTTTGGCGAGCAGCAGTCAGCTCTGAAGCTTTCACACAGTGGAAATGTCACCTGTCACACGCACTTACGTCTGCCAGTGCAGTGTGCATCAGCTCTGTCTGACCCTGTGGGCCTGTGCTTTAGCTGCCGTCATGCCCTGTAACTGGCATTAGCTG
This sequence comes from Gadopsis marmoratus, assembly GCA_036023855.1. NCBI lineage: Eukaryota > Metazoa > Chordata > Actinopteri > Centrarchiformes > Percichthyidae > Gadopsis > Gadopsis marmoratus. The sequence goes on from JAVQJF010056716.1 coordinate 30,028, forward strand.
GGGAGATGGAGACCTGGCACGGTCTGAACCCCCCACATTAACCAGCGTTGTTTGTATACAAGACATAAGTGGATAGGGAATATGATGAGCTGCCCATTAGCCCACAGTGAAAGGGTATTTAATTGTGCTGGCCTATTTAAAATCCAAATACTTAAGCAGCAGATGGCTCCATGTAGCCAACAGCAGTTCCCCAAAGTGAAGACCTTGCATGGAATGTAAAAAGAAAGTGTTATATATCAAAGGAATGTGGAATCAGCCCACCGTATAGCTAGTTTCTAGAGAGACTGGACTGTTGGAAAACTGCCTTTTCAGTGTGGAACTTCAAAGTTACTGTCCATAACAAGAAATGTTCTTGCACACTAGACAGAAATGAAATGCAGAGAGTACACACAGTTCATTTATTCTTTTTGATGGTCTTTTGTGAGTTTTTGCGTGTGTGTGTGTGTCGGTGGCATCTTTCAATAACTGATTCATCTGCTGTCAAAACACGACAGGATAAAAAAAAAAAAAGGGAATGAAGAGGAGAAAGACGCAGAGAGAAACAAAAGTGGAGAGGGTGTAAGAGAGTAGAAAGACAAAGAAACACAAGAAAGTGAGCGAAAGAAAAGTGATGAGCGAGGGAGGACATGAGAAGAAGACAATAGTAGAAAGACGTAGAAATATAGACTGTAAAGACAGGGGTTGGATCACTTCCGATGTCCTTAAATGAAGATGTAAGTTTCACTAAAATGTTTAGGACCAATTTCAGATTCTTTTTTTGAAGGAAACTTTACTTTATTAGTGCTGTTTCAACCCACATTTAGGATCAAATGAACTGAAGGCACACTGACCCTAAACCTCGTGAAGTGAATCAGCTCTGCACAAGGACCATTTATTTGTGTAAAGAAGAGACTGGAAGCTGCATGGACAAGAACATCTGGTTTCCAGTAAAAGCCTGCCTCCTTATAGTCTTTACTGCTGGGAGGGATTCACACACAGACACAGCTGAAGACTATTGATTTCCCAGCATGCCCTGCACACATTCCTGACCTCCTTCTGTCACTCTTTCACTTGACTCACCCCTGTTGCCTACATCTACACACTTAAAGCCCCCATAGACCTCCCAACTGCTGTCTTTGAGTACAAGCTGAACAGTCTAGTGTGATCTGAGAGTGACTGCCAGAAAACACTTGAATGGATAGGGGGAAAAAATGTCCGGTCTGTCAATTACAGACAGTACATGCACCGAGTACACAGATTCATCCTCTGAACAATCTTGGTTAGAGAGTGTGAGATGACTGTGGCCTGGCAAAAACCATGAAAGCTGGCGCCCTGCAGAGTTGGGAATGTGGTGGGAAGGCCATGGGAATGATAAGAGCACTTTCCACAACCTTTTGGCCCCCCATTTCTTAATCTGCACCCCACAGAGACCAAGGCAGTGGGATACTGACAAAGATCCCACGAGCACCTTCCTCATTCATTTCAATGAGACCAATGCACTGGCACAGCAAAACTAGGTTCTTCCGCAATTCATTGCAACGTCATCAGGCAAGGCGTTATTTTGGCCAATCAGTGCAAGTGCATTTCTGTAAAACCCTGTAAAATGAACTATGTAAATCTACGGTTTATCTTAAAATCATGTCACATATTATAAACTGCTGTGCAATGTTTGAGTGTCTGATGAACCTCCAAACGCAAGGATGCGCTACTCAATCTGAACTTCCAGGATGGTCTTTCACCGTCACTGGTGTCCGAAGCAACATGCCCACCCCCAAGCAGACCCTCGCAGTTGTTAACGCAGTGCTGCTTTTGGTCCAAATTCATGTTAATTGATGATGCTTGACAGCTTGACAAGCCCATCCTTTGCCTCAAGGCAGGAAGGAGATCCAGATAACCCAAGAAGACCTAATCCATACAGTACACAACACAATGATCTAGCATTACAGGGGACACACACAACAAGCAGGAAAGGTCTTAACCCCTGCATGCTGAACTGACCAACAAATGATGACAGATGAGTCAGAGGATGAACCATATATCACACTAAATTTGACATTTGATTTACTGAACTTTAAAATCTGTTTGTGAGCTCTAAACATGTAAATCAAAGTTTCGCATGTGAACAGATCACACGTAAAAACAGTAGACCAAAAGATCATTGAAGACAAGTTGTCAGATTTTCAGGTTTGGTGCATTACTTACTGTGCACAGAGCCTTGCTGCTGACTTGAGGCTTTAGGTGGGCTGATCCTGCTCTTGGGAGTGACCATGTCCATATCTTGGCCCTTCTCACCTGGACTCTGGCTGGGGGCCTTAGCCTCAGTCGGGATGTCGCTCTGTGCTTTGTCCTGTGGCACAGCAGCCCTTAAAGACTTCTGTCTGGTCAGGATACCGTCGCTACCTGCCCTCATCAGCTTTTCCCCCACGCTCAGCACCCGGGCTCGACCGACCGCAGTGGCCGTGGCAGGGCATTCCTTCCTGGGGGAGGGCAGCTTGGATCCGGCCCCTAATGAGGGTGGGCGGGCCAGCCTGGAGGCTTTGGACATCCTGCAGGTCAGCGGATCAGAAAAACTCCTCAGTCTTTCTCAGCCAGCGTGACTGCAGCTGCGTCCCGTGGGCAATCCAGGGTTTCTCAGCTCTCAGTGAGTGTGACTCTGTAGCTCCAGCGTGTTGTGACTGGTGCAGGTAGGTTGAGAGGGCCAGAGGGAGGGCGCTTTTGGGAAGCCGGGTGGGAGGCGAGCTGAGGGTGAGGGGTGGGGGGTTGATAGCTCCTTGGAAGGTGTTCTCTTCTCCTGGCGTGGCCTCCTGGGATCATCCTCCAAAGCAAACAGTGTGTGTGTGTTGGCAAATCGGTGTATGTGTGGATAAACCTGTGGAGTGACAGGACGTGCTGTGCCAAACGCAAACAGAAACTCAGGTCTCCATTGTCAGCGCATTCCGGCTTTTTAATCCCCTCTCTGCCTCGGTTTCCCTGTCCCTCACACTCTCGTGTCCATCGCTCGTTTTTTTTTCCCCCAATTTCTCGTGCTCTCTCTCTTCTTCACACACACACACACACACACACACACACTCATAACATGGTTGTCAACTTCTCTCTCCTACCTCATGCCTAATAATTCCTTCCCATGCTACTGTCCTCTTGTGTCTTCTCTCTTTCCTCTTCTCTTTCGCTTTGGATCACTCACTCTTCTTTGCTGATGCTCAGCAGGTAACCATTCCAGCGCTCCGGCAGGCAGAGACCAGAGAGAGAAAGATTTAGAGAGAGCAAGAGAGAGAGAGAAAAAAAAGGAGGGGGGCACGAGGGCGAAAGGGAAAGTGCCGGCAGAGGCTTTGCGGAGGAGCCCTTGTCTTCAGGTGCAGCTGCTCAAGCTGTTCCAGATGTGTGTGCAGCGCCTCACGTCATCAGCTGACCGCTCAGAGCCACTCTCTGGTACAATCACTGGCTTCACCTCGTCCTATTTTCCCTACTTCCTCTTTTCTAATTTTTTTTGTCCGTCTCATGTCCCTCTAGTACTCCTCACATGTGATGAGATGTTCTGGCTAGCAGAGACAGGAATGCACACGCACAACAAAACACACCAAGCCCATCACCCAGTGGTGGAATTTACAGAGAATTAAAGAGCGCGAAGGAGGGGGGCGGTTGTGTGTGTGTGTGCACAAGAGGCACACAGTGGAGCTGATGTTCTCTGTTCTCTCCTGCACTGAAGACATCGTTTGTGACAAGAAAAAAATAGAGCAGAAGTTGGCTGGGAGAGAAACAGCAAGGATGAGAAGATCTCTCAGAGCTCTCCCTCTTACCCTCTGTCCTGAAGAAAAACCCAAAAACAAATCCACTTCTCATCCTCAACTTCTCTCATGAAGCAAAAACATTTTCTCTCATATGACAAAGTGCTTGAAACAATTGTCTGGCCCACAGACATTTCCTCCACAGTACGCAGTGATCATTGCCAGACAAGCACAATAAAGTATGAATCATTGTTAGTAGGGAAGAAAGAACAGAAACAACAACTTTGATCCATTAAAGAAAGTTTTTTATGGCCTTTAAAAAAAACCTGAATGTGAGAACCAGTCTGTTTTATGGCGCAAAAGGACATTTTGCTGACACATTCTGACTCTGGAAAGTAAACCACAATCCTATAAACTTGTCAAATTCCTTAACTCTGCCGACAGGTCACCGTACTTTGAGCTCCGAGCCTGCGACACTTGTGTAATATGCCACAGCAGGCGAGATGGACATGTGACATAGCGCACAGGGATGCCACTACGTGCTTACTGACTAAACACCAGAAAATGGATTACAGCGAGCAAAGGGATCAACCGCGTTCAGGCAACACGTTATAAAAGAGCAACAGTCCACATGGACTGGACCACTGGCTTAGATTTATACGGGGATGCTTTCTCTCTCTGAACTGGTGCTGTGCTACTCAGATATCATAAAACAATCCAGTTAAAAGTCCCAGTATGGAAAAGTCAGATTTGTGCAGCCATGTGTTATCTACTGCTCTGTTTGGAACTGCATGGCATGATTATACACTGACATACATCCATGTTTATACATGGATTTAGAGGTAAAAAATGAACTCACATGTGCACTATCTGCACAGAAGATTTGATCAATTCCCCCATACCAGCCCCCCTCCCACCCCTTTTAGACTACAAAGCCCTTTGAACACGATGACAACCATCGCTGATCGTATAGATATGAAATATTAATCATATTGCTACATATCTGTATGGCTTTAGATAAAGAGCAAAGCAGATTGACCTACATACTTTCCCAGTGAATGGTTCGCTGACTAAATCGGAGCACTACGAACCTCATGGGAGCCACTACATGTCTGGTTGATTTTTCAAAGAGAGAAAAAGTAAAAGACGATAGAGACATTTCCATAAGATTAAATAGTAGAATTGTGCCAGATTATATTTGTGCGTCACCACTTCTACTATGTTTACAGCATCGTAGTACTAAGGATTACGTCAAACCTTAAAAAGGTTGACCATGACCAAAAACACAGACTCCATATACAGTAGGTTTCAGAGAGTGAGTGAATGTTAACTCTCTCATACTATGGTTATATGGTTGTGTGTGTGTACGTGTACATGCTGGGAGTAAATTAAAGCCCTGTGTGTGGATTGGATGCCTCCCAGCCATTAAAGCCAGTTCCAGGCAGACAAACGGCAGGAACTTGGTTCAAAGGCTTTAAATAACATAGCATTTAGGGATGGATATAATTTGAGTTTCCTAATTAAGCCTGTGATTTTGTGCAATGTGATAGATCATAAAGTAGGTCTATGTATCAAACAATAAAGCCCAATGTCGACATACTACCCAGGCATGGGATCAATTTGCATTTCAAACTAGAAGTGGAAAACAACCAAACACAAGTATTCCAACTTGTGAAAGATGATAATCGGAGTTGTTGAAATTGGCTCTGACAATGAAGACCTGAATGACAAAACTCCCACCCAAAACTGTCTAAGCAGCTAGTAGCCCTGGCTATCACCATGCCTCCAAATGCCAAAGAGCCAATTACTATTTCACTTTTCAAGCAGCGAGTGGGCAGTTGGGTATTGAGAAGTTTAAGTTGTGGAACTGTAGGATGGGATGGGCGGTTATGGAAATAGGACGGTACAGCTCTGGAACAGCTGCTAATGGCCAGTAAGTGTGTAGGAGGAGGGGCTGTTGGACATATTTAAGGAGGGTTGGGGGCTTAGAAAGAGTTGTCTGAGTGCCTCTGTGGTATTTCTCTAATGAACTGACTTTTCCGTCTGAGGGTTATTATTAAACTGGGGGCATAGGTTACAAGTGACTCTCTCTCCACTAACAGAGCTGAGGACAGTGAAGGTTGGTCGCTGTTTGTGTAGAATCTGCCTACAGTTTTCCAACATATATATTTTGATGTGCACAAGAATGGAATAGACTCACAGAATAAATGTGATCTAATTTAAAGCTGCTATAATCAATATTTTTATTTTGACAATAGTTATATGTGAATGTGTACGCGACAGGGGTCGGTCAAAGTGATGAATCCACGGAGAATTATCACCAGAACTCTCCCCTCAGTTTTATGGAGCTTTATAGCATCGGCTCATTGTTTTGGTTTCCCGGGCCTGAAACTTCATTGTTTTTGTTGTTCGTTTTCATGCTCGTAGTGTCAGCAGTAGAGATTTTCAGCGATAAAGCTTCTCTAAGCTACCTGGTCAGCACCAAACAGCAGACAGGGAAAGTTAAGGGCTAGCTGGTGAACACAGTCTAGCATTTAGCAGCTAAAGAGATATTTTCCTCAGGAGCTGGTGGAAACCAAAAACAATAGTGAATATTGGACTTATAAATTCACCATATAATTGTTTTTAACTCTATTCTCAGTTATTGCAGTTTCAATATGGAGCTATATTAACACGTATTAGGGGTCATGTTTCTGGCCACAAATATGAGTCCAATATTCGCCTTTTCGCTCAGGTATGCTCATGCAACTCAACTCAAAATACTTGGCTCTTTAGCAGCTAAATGCTCCACTATGTTCACCAGTTAGTTGATAACCTTGTCTGTCTGCCCTCTGGTGCTGGACAGGTGGTGTACAGCGGGTTTATCTTAGCCTTTGTTACTGGAAACAGCTGCCTGCTGCAGCTGGAAACGACACCGATGAGAGTAAAAACCAAAAAACGTTGTGTACAACAAGATTCGGGTGGTAAGTATTTGTAGATTCATCACTTGATATACACATAGTCATTCGATCCATTGTTAATTTAAAAATATTGATTACAGCAGCTGTAACTACCCAGTGACTTGCTTTTGATGCAGCAGAACAAACATAAAGGCCAAGTTTATATAGGGCTTGTGGTGGACAACGGGTTGAGGGATTTGGGAAGCTACTGGGGGGGGATGGGTGAGCTGTGTACCTCTCTGCCGAGGATTAAGGTTGAGTTTGTTTTCCACGCCCTCGGGGGTTTGTTGTTTCTTTTCCTACATTCCATCTCAGCGCTCCCTCTCAACCATATCATGAGTCATTACTGACTGTAACATTCACTCAATATCAGACACTGAATCAGTTTCTGTAGGCACACAGGTGCTACAGAAATGCACATACACAGCATTAGCATTAAGCATGTGGGGAGCACTACTGCAGCAGATTGCGGGTAAAAAACCCAGGTTTGAGAGCATGTTGCAGCTCTCCCTCTTCTTGCTTTCCTGTCATGATGAGTACACATCGGGACAGAAATACCATAAAATATTATTGCAATCTACAACTTATTGGAAATGTCCACATCATCTAGAATAGATTGAGTTGGTTTTACCTAGAATAGCATATCACGGCGAGGCTGCAGTAACACTTGTTCCTCAGAATAACAGTTTCTCACCCTAGCAAACAAGCAGTATTTCATCAGAGACTTTTTAGTAGTTCACAGACTCATGAAATGAACATCTGAATCTGAATCTCTGGAACACATACTGTATCTTAAATTGGTCAACAAAATCAACAACGACAAACTGAATTCCTTTACTCTCCTCTGTAGTTCTAGCTGTTGACTACTCTCGACTCCCGGGTGAAGAAAAGTGACTGAAAGGCAGAAAAGAAGTCTATGAGACTCGCTGACAGTTGGGACCAATTAGTCCCAACACCCAGCCGCTCCCCGGGGAAAGCCACCCAACATGTCACATTATCTGCTGCATTAAGTCACAGTAAATGCAGCACTGATCACGGCAGATGGACTGCTACTCATTCAGCAGGTCAGAGGAGACGGCGGCCCAGCCAGAAGAAGTGCTGTCTCTGCCATTTTCATCAACTGTCGCTTAAACAAACAAGATTGATCAAGATGAGTCTGCAGTGTTGTCGACTTGTCCGCACTCCAATTAAACAGAACAACATGGCACAAAAGCTTTAAAGTTGGCACTGTTCCAATTCCAAGTCTCTTGAGTATCACACTAAAATTTTAAAAAGGACAATACAGCAGCTTTTAGATTGTTTGGAACTTCACTACAGACAGCTAGGAATACTATGAGCTTTGGTATGCTATGGAAATCAGATTCTAAAGACTTGAAGAAGGCTCCCGGGCCAAAGAACTGATAATCGGCTGCCAAAAAGCATTACACTGACAAACTATGTTGTTGAAAATTCAAATCCAGAAGCATTCAGTAAGTGCATGTCTCCGCCAAGGCTGCAAGATCATCTAAATTTGTTACTTTAACAAGAGAAAATATTTAGAAATGTTTAGTCTGTATCTGGATCTCGATCAACTTGAAAATACACATGGTGATAGATAACAATAGGATGCATTTTTCAGCTCATGAAAGAAGAGCCAAACGTACATGCGTACAAAACAATAAGGCGAATTCCGACAAAATAAACGGTGATGGATTATTTAACTCAAGCAGGTTGATCTATTTTTATGAGATAAAATAGAAATAAAGGCCACCTATAAAGTAGGAAAACACTGGTTATGGACATTAGATGCAGCATCCTCTGAAACTGCTTTAGGGAACAAAGTCATGTCATCTCATTTTGGTGAGCTCCTATCCCTGGAACCCCTTCTTAACATGGACCCATAAGAGGATTATTGTAACAGATGCTGAAATAGAAAATGTTTACCTCAAATGTTCTCACGGTCCACATGAGGCGAGGCAAGAAACAGCACAAATTATACTGAATAAAGAGTCGACACTGAGTTGTTTTCAGTGAAAAGGGATTCTGCATGAAGCCCCACAGTCTGTGTCATCCTGAATCTTTCCTTTTTATGTCATGTCTCTGGGGCCCCCCTGTGGCCTTATGAATCACTTTACCCTCAATGGGCACTGACATGTTAGCGTTCGCATGCTCAGAAGTCACACACAGTTTGGAAACGTCTGCCTCTAAACTCATATTTTCATCCAGTCAGCCCAGAGGCAGTGGCTGCACATTAAGCTCACAGCCTCGTCCTATCCTTTAACGCCTCAGCATTTTAGGAGAGTTTGGCTTCTTATCTGGATGGCCTGTTAAGTGTTATTGGAGGCAAACTGAATGCGTCTGCCTGCAGTGTATAAAGAGGATATGAAGAGAGACAAACCGCCTCTCCATTCAGACTGATGTAAATAAGAAGCTCCTCCATTCTCTTTATGGCTTATTGATTTTTCGTTCGATGCTTGGCTGCAGGCGGCTGCAGGCAGAAACAGAGGAAACAGGGAGGGAGGGATGGACAGAAAGACAGGGGAGTAGTTACTGAAATTGTGAAACAGCAGCAGCTTTCTGGGAACAACAACAGCAGCATATTAATAGCACTTCTACACCATGAAGCTCATAAGAATAACATGAATAAGGAGAAAAAAAAATGTATACGCACCCACACACACAAAAAACAAGCTGCATATTTTGTCATAATGAAATCAGAGCCCCTATGAAGTAGAGCAAAGGTAAGTACTGTAAGATAATTATATTGTCAGGATTTTATGGTAATGAATGGACTTTTGCTGTGACATTGTATACTAAGTAAGTAATAAGTAACCAAAACAGTGAAATTACAAGCATAAAAGGTTGAAACCATCCTGTCAGATGTGGTGGGAAAGCACAGTGAACATATTCCCATGTTGGGTGAACAATATTCTAGTATTACAGTGAGGGAGTCATGTCTGGGCTGCTTTTGGCACAAATACATATTGCCAAAACACTCACAGCCAAAACATTTACATCAGCTCAAGAAACAAACAAGGGTTAATATATTGAAATAAATGCTCAAGTCATTCCATGCATGCGAAGAAAGATAATTATGTTTTAGATGTAATTTGATCTCCCACCTGGTCTTCTTCACTGGAGCTAAAGACATGAATAGAAAAAGTGTATGAATTCATGCACACACCCAAGCAGAGACACATAGGTACACCATAAGGACCTGTTAGATCTTGTTGTTAGCATCATGTAAACAGCTTGAGGAGCCAAAGAAGCCTTTAAGTGACTCATATGTTATGGAAGAGGAATGATCGTGTTGTCTGTGCAGGAACAGCTGCAACCTTGGTTTCGTCCTGCTCTTTGCTCCCTCACAAAAGAGGAGACACTCTCAAGTATGTATTCAACATATATGCCATAAGGGCCTGCCTGTACTTAATATAAAGCACCCTTGTCCCTGCAGAATTCAAGGTCTCATGTTTAAGAAAAATGAGCAAAACTAGCCTGTGATTTGAGCCACTAGGAGGCAGCACTGTTAGAAACATGCACCGCAAAATGGAACAGAAATCCTGAAAATTACAGATGAAAATATGAGGTACAAGACATGCTAAAACACATACATAACAAAAATTAAAAAAGTTAAAAGTCTTCATGAGGGACTTTCACCACGTTCAAATTTGATGAATCTTATTTTCTCATTGCCACATTTTCTTTGAATCTTTTCATACTTGTTTTCCATTTCTGAGTGGTCAGCTTGGATATCAGAGGTCAGGATAACAAAGAACGTGTAAAATAAAAACTTCTATTAAGGTACTATTCGGGACAAATGCTTCACAGAATCCCTGTTTAATGTAAGAGAAATGCTCCATCCTGTCTGAAACACGCTGCTCACTGAACCATATGAACCTTAATGTGGTCAAGCATAAATTCCTCCACAGTTAACCAATGGTCTTTCAACCTGAAGTAATGTTTTATCTTGATGAGTTCCTTTCTACCACAGAAGCTGTACCTAAATGTATGCTCGCAATGGCTATTTCATTTGTGACCTTTAACATGTGCAAATGCCATTTATCTAAGCACTCTCGGGGGGGGATAATCTGTGTGTGTCTGTCTATATCTGCATGTGCGTGTGTGTGTAGACGTGCTTGCCAAGAAAGTAGATTTTCATTGGAGGTTTTCATGGCTCGAGTTGCTAAATCAAGCTGACAGCTTTCAAATGACTGACTATCATCCCCATACATTTGCATACTTTCACCGGTGAACATCGTTCCACTCAACATCACAAATGCACCAATCATTACAATTATGTCATTTGCTGTGGACCACATGGTGGGAATTTTACAGTGGCAGAAATATGTCACTCATAACTCACAGGACAGAGGCCTGTATAAAAACTTATTATATGTGTATTCAAAGTATGATCTCATCCCCAATGAATTCTGTGTTGCCACTTAACGGGGTCTAATAAAATCAGTAATTAATTTCAAAGCTCTGTTTAATCTCTAAATCTTTATAACCTATGTCGACGCAGGCAGGATGGATTAGGCCAGCCATCCAGTCAATGATCTACAGATCTTCATTAACGTGGAATTTCTTTCACTCCATCTCTTGCGATCCTCCACTGGAAGACAAGAGGCCGGGCCAAGTGCTCGGATGGGAGATGACATACGAATGTGAATGCTTGTCCAAACTCTTAGTAACGAGGAAGGTTGTCGCGATGAGTTTAAAAGAAGTGACAGTGCCATGCGCTCTACTTGGCTGAAAATGGCTTCGGTTGGAAAGATTAAAACGACACAGGACAGGAAGTAAGAAAAAGGGGCAGACTAAGCCCAGCCAATATTGGAGTATGAAGCCGGAAACCAATATTGATATTTGTGTATTAAAAGAATTATATGACAAACATTTTTCATAAGGATTCCTCCCACTCCCTAAAAAAACTTTTCAAATCTTAAGTATTTCTAGGACTTCAAATACTCACGACAAGGCAGCATTGTTTCTAAATGATCTCAAACATCATTGGCATTTCTGTACTACAATTTCTTCTCCAATAAGCTAATATTGGCCAAAATATTAGCACAGACAATTTATTGGTCTAAAAAATGCAAGTGTGTTGAGAGATACTGAGGGGTGGAAAAGAGAAGAGGAGAAGGAAAGAGAAAAGAGATTATGAGGATGTACCAGTGGCGAATGAGCGAGAGCGGGGACAAAGCAACAAGTGAAATGCAGTGACAGCAAACACCAGCATCCATGTGAGAACAGGAAGTCCTCCAAATGTACACATAAATGCAAGTAGGCAGGCACACATACAAACACATGCACACATACACGGCTACAAAAACACACAAGGCTTCAGTCAGCAGCAGAGATCTGCTGAACCAACAGCACAGGCCAGGTCCTGGGAAAACACAGCGCAGAGATAAGTATCTGACACAAAGTGATGAAGACACACAGAAGGGCACATCAGGGCACTAAATATGGAGCTTGAAATAGGGGTGGAGTAAAAATAAATCAGGGCTAAAAGGCTGTTAATGAAGGAGGGGAAGATGCAAGACTGGAGGAAGGACAAGGGTGGAGGAACAAGCCATGTGAGGTATGAAGCCATGCTTTACGGGTCTGGTCTCAAGACAAAAGATACAGATTCTTTAGCTCCACTTCTCTCCATTATGCAATCGCCCAAATGCTCCTGCTGGAATAATGAGCTCCGATCTTTATGGCGTTCCTCTATGGCAATAATACGAATTAACAGTCCAGTTCCTCATTCTAGAAATAGCACTGACTTGAGGTTAATCGTAATAAATTGCACAAGACGTAGCTGCAGGCAATTGTTGACAGCCTAGCCTATGGGAAACCGAGTGTTATGTCTAATTTTACTGTAGGATAAGTTGTTCCCATGCCGCAACATCTAGTGTTTATCTACTCACTCTCAGGCCCATCTTTGGGTAAAACACAGGATTTCTGTGAGTGTCATTTAGGAGTGGAAGTTTCCAAAACTTCTGACTGACAAGAGTATAAGGTCTCGCTTGACAAGAGTCAATCACATCCACCAAGACTCAGCTGTGCCTTGCTAACAGGGAGTGCGACTCCAGAGTACAATGGCACACAGTGGGTCTTTCTTTCCCGGAGTTAATTCATCAAATATATCTTTTCAACAGGTAAGGCACTGGCACACATGTTTCTGATTGGCCTTTCCTTTTAGAACTTGGGTCAGGGGTTTGTCAGGCCCATCCCTTGTCTTACATCTGCCCTGACCCTTTGCCATGTCACAGGTTTGTATACACACGTTTCAATGTTTGTGTCCAGTCGAGAGTGAGCTGGACCCCCTTGGGTGCGTTTCCTGTGCTGTGTCACTCTCTCGGCCTCCCTAAGCAAACCTCCCACTTCTCCAACGTGTTGATGAAAAAACTTCACAGGCCTGATTCATCTGGGCTAAGGCCTCCTTAATGAACTGATGAACTCTCTCTGACATGCAGAGACGCTCTGGGTGTCGGAGAAGCTTGATTAAAGAAAGAAGGGGATGGAAGAGGAGGGGAAAAAAATCCTTCTCTCTTGCGGTAGACCTGGTCTTTCAATCTTTGCTGTCCTCTGCTCTGAGTGGAAGATGGAAGAGAGAGGGGGAAGGGTTTTGGCCAAAAACCCTGGAGTCTGATCCTCATTAAGATGCACAAAGAACATCAAAGACCATCCCCAAACCTCTATCAGTCAGGAGCACCCACAATCCCCATGATATTAAAACTCCCGGGCGCCATTCAGTGTCAAGTTCTGAGGCAGGCGCAGGGGCTCGGGTGACTCAAGGTCCCGAAGGTCAATGGAAAGTTGATGCTAACTTCTTCTCAACTCAGTGACCGGCGGCTGCTGAATACGCTTTCCGTTGGAAGGGAAAAAAGTAGGAGACGATGATAACTGGCAGCTGTGCGTAGATAATGGTAACTAGCAGCTGCGAGAGACTCTAAAACATTTACAACTATTTAGAGTTAAAAGCACAAGTCTCCCTGCTGACCTGACACTGGGAGCTAACTGAACTGATTCAAAGCATTGTTCATTCAGAGTTTATTCATTGTTTGTTGTAATGTAAAACCGCTGTTTCATAAACTTCAGACATTAAGTTCAATCAGCAACTGTTCAGTCATATTTGCGAAGGTCACTGCTCAGGTTTGCCTTCAAGTTACATATATTCGCTCACTTTGAAGCTGTATCGAGGTCAGGCATATGAAGAATATGCCACATAATCCTTTCATGTCTACCAGTAAAGTTAAGAGTCACATTCATATAGTACTTATATGAAAGTAGAACATCTAAGGTCACTCCAAGTGAATGTGTGCACAGGGACTGAAGTGCATACTAATCTTTATGTCTAATCACGATTATGTCTGTTCTCACTTTTATCAGAGTAAAGACATGAGACTAATTTCTCAAGAATGGGGGCCTCCAGACCATAAAAAACAATGCATGCTGGGAAATATTGTAATACATTTACAATGTTGCTCAAAAACATAATTTGGTGAATTGAGTGAACATTTGACATAAGACTATGATGGTATGCTTTAAAATGCCTGAAAATGATAACTAAAAAACTTTAAAGTTGACTTGACTTGATATTGATAACCTGCATTAAGTTAAAGCAGCACTAACTTATTGTTTTGGTCACTTGGGGCACCAGTACAATTGTGGGCTGAAAAACCAAAACAATGAGCTGAAAGATGCTAAAATGTCCCTCCAGAGACAGGTGATTATTCTCCATGAGCTCGTCACTATGAGCGATGTCCTTCACTTTACACAAAATAATTTGATCAATTGTTAATGTGACAATATTGACAAGTGCAGCTTTAAGTTAAAGATTAAATCTGTTGATTTTACAAAAGTATTTTTTACAGTGCAGGATGATCCAACAGTGATTTCACTATCTAACATAAAGTAGTTTTACAGTTACACTATTGGGGTCCTGGTTAGCTGTGGCTGTCCATTCCCTGCACAAATGGACTCTTAACCTTTTCTCAAGAGTCGTAAACTGTGAGAAGTGCATGGTTGTGTTTTAAGGAGAATCTAAATGCTGAGCATACGTTCCATGTACAGCTGGGTGCACTCAAGTCACAACAGCACACGATGACTGAAGGGGCTGTTTCTATCACAGACACGGCAGGCATCAAACACACGCCGATAACCTCTCTTTCATCTGGCCGTCCTGTGACATGAACCCAAAAAGAAAAGCTTGAAACGCCCAAAGGCCAAAGACTCAGCAATTTGCAAAAACATTCAACTAACTGCAGACGTCCACGCAGATGGACACATGCATGGATGCACCCACAAACACGTCTGTCTGTCATTATTTAAGCAGATATGCTGTCGTCAGAAGTAACAGTTCAACAGAAGAACGCAGAGAGAAACCCACACCTGAAATCATCTTACTTAAACTGAAACATATCATTAAGCTCAGGGTTCGACATTAACCACGGCCTACAGCCTGTGGCCACAAAAAGTTACTTTTTGGCCCCCAAAAACTCCATGTAGGTGGCCCCCTGTGGCCACCAACCTTTATGCCCATACTGCGAGACTTTGCCAAAACAATGTTACAGTTCCGCAAACATCCCGTTTCCTTCACACCTTTTAGTTCAGTATTCTATCATTGTATCTGTGCAAGGAAGCAAGAGAGAGTATATGTACCATATGTTCATAAAAAACTGGCTGTCTTACGTTGTGTTTAATTGCCTTTTCTGGGTTGTTTTTACATAACTTTACATTTAAGCCACCAAAAATGCACTTTGGCCAAAAAAATAAGTGTCTATTCCGGAAACTGTTATAGTCATTGTGCTCAAAGATTATTAGCAACGTAAGCTTTTTAAATCATAAAAGAAGACTTATTTGACAGACAAAACCACACAACACAGTGTCTGGAGGTTCAGAGCACCAAAGTATTTTCTAGGCTGACTAACAGAGTGATTGAACAACAGAAGCAGAGAATAAAGGACCTTGCTGACCTTGCCAAAAGGTCTGATGATTGCTGCCCCCTCTTTAGACTGCCCAGCTCGGCCATTAAATCTCTTACACAACTGCTGGCCTTTGCAGTGGCTCCTGACAGCCAAGTCTGCATCATCATGGCGTTCAGCTTCACATACGTAACAGAGAGGCGGCCCATCATATTTGTTAAATATCGCTGAGTCTCACCTTGACCACAGCAGCTGTAACAGCTCTGACAAGCTAAAGTGAAAGGTATTTTAAGCTGCGATGGGGCTGGGGTAATTGACGATGTGACAGAATCAATCATAACAACGAATAGACTGTGATTCAAATGTATTTTTCATATCTAATTGGTAACATTTCTGCAAAAAAGAAAAAAGAGGAAAAAACAGATTTCTGAAAGCACCTTATTCATTCTTCAAATTGAGAAGATTGATCAGAACAGAGAATGAGTGGATTTAAATGTGGTGGGTGGCTCAATATAATAGAAAAGGCTCTTAATTAAAAAAAACTATAATAATAATAATAATCCTTTTTCTTCAGATTACATTTTAGATCAAAGGATCAACAGCCATTTGCTTGTGCCAGCATCACACTTATAGGCATGCTTGTATTTCATAGACTTTCCAGGGAGTAAAGTGGATTAGTCCAACTTGACTTCAAAATTCATGGGAAGTGCCAAAGAATTTACTGCACACAGCAACGCCTATGTCCACTTCCTCATTCTCACATAGGGAATGTTGCTGATAAAGCAGTGACCTACACTGCTTATTCTGCCACTAATGTTTCCCTCTCATCATCGAAAATAGATATTGCAACCAGTTGGAATGGATAATTGCTGTATGACTACAGCTGAAATTGTTTTTCATTAGTTCGGGAAGAAGAAAGTAGCTGCTATAACGTGCTGCAGTGTCATCACAGAACTTCTCAGCAATGTCTACATGTATGCTTTCCTCCCACAGCCCCCTTGCTGTGACCGCACCCAATCAGTGGCGTCCCTCCCACTTATAAACACTCACTTGAATCCTCGCACTAAACCTCCCATTTATCACATTGACAGGAGAGTCTTGCGGTTATTGACTGGGAGTGGATTCTCTTCCCATCCACAAGCTCAGTTATCAAATTAGATACCGAAGCAAAATGTTTGGAATGTTAAATGAGTGGTGTCAGATGGCTTGTTTTCAGCTAAGTGAGCATAAATTACTTGGAATCAGGAGGGGATTATCAGTGCGTTACTGAGAAAATGAGTTCAGGCATGTGTGTGCACACTTACAAACACAAACACTGTTTTTAAAAGGTGCTATACAAATAAAGTTATTATTATTATTATTATTATTATACAAACAGGCAGATGTTGCAGTGGTTATACACATTTCATACAACTTAAATGGACTTAAAGGGATAGTTTTAAATTCTGGGAAATATGCATACACGCTTTCTTACCAAACGTCTTGTCGTCACCGGGAGCTTGCTATTCCAGGAAATCACTGCACCCGGCCAAGAAATAGTCCCATGCATAACTCCACGTAAGACCACAAATAGTTGATTTTGCCCTTTTCTTGTATGGATTAAACAAACAAAATATAACTTGGTTATTAGTGAGCGTTAGAGGTTGCCTTTGTACAAAGCCAGGCTAGCTGTTTTCCGATGTCCTCCTGCTAAGCTAAGCTAACCAGCTGCTGGCTGTACCATCATATTTACTGCGATATGATATGAGAGTGGTATCAATCTTATCGTCTAACTCTCAACAAGGAAGCAATGTAAGCACAAGTCCCAAAATGTTGAACTATTTCTTTAACATGAAAAAATGAGTTTAAAAATGTCTTTCACAATGATAACAATGAGAACTGCAGGCACAGTTCTTTTTTTTAAGTGTGTGTGTGTGTTTGTCTAGGCCGACCTATGTGGCAGTGACCCAGATCTTTTGACTGATTTGTAAAGTCATTAAAATCACAGCAGGTGAATAAAAGACTCAACATCGTCAGCATGGAATTTGAAGATAAGCCTAATTATCAGGTACCCACACACACAGATACACACACACACACAATATTAAGCATCAGTGCTCAACCTCACTCACATAAACACTGCCTCATTTTCTCCCCCACATACCTATTTGATATTTCCCTTTGAACATGACCTCGCTGCAGAATCAGAGGAGAGGCTGTTTGACTTCTCACTCATCTGTGGCCAAATCATTTCTTTGTTCCCGATGCGACTTTAAAAAACACAACACCAATGTCATCGGGCCTAGCATCACGCATCATTAGTGCTCGGGGAGAGCATGCAGAGAATGTTATTACACCCACAGACATACAGCCAGATTGACTCTAATCACCAATAAAGGAGCAGATATCTCAAGACCAATGCTCAGGGGTGGATGAATGACTACTGTGCGCAGAGCTGTGGCACCCTTTGGGAGTCATCATTTTAACAGTGTATATTCCCATCTGTGTATTATCAGGCCTTAGATCCTTCCAGACTTGAAATGACTATAAACAAGATAGAAGTGTTTGTTTACTCCTCAGCTGATTCCAAAGGCAACAAAAAGAGCAGCAGTGGGAATGACGACGCTGTGGAGTCTACGGGCGGTGTGGGTGAGTTCCAGCTCAGCTGCAGCAGCCAATAAGGAGCTTTAAGTGCCTGGAGCTGAGAGGCGTGTTTGTCACTTGTTGCTGCCGAACAGGTGAACTTCATCATCTCCCTGTTCTTCACATAAGAAGTGGTGAAGCTGCTTTAGTTCTACAACAGATACTTCATCGCGTCTTCTTCAGGAAGGAGCTCATGAGGGGGAATCAATTAGAAAAAAACTGACTGAAAAAGAGGGAAAACATCTGGTTCCTCTCCACATAGCACCGGCATCCCGCTGCTGAAGAGGCAGAGAAGTCAGGAGAGGATGGATAATTCATTAGGCACGCAAAGTTTCATAATGCACAGCCGCTCAGTGAGCGAG
The DNA here is from genome assembly GCA_036023855.1 of Gadopsis marmoratus. NCBI lineage: Eukaryota > Metazoa > Chordata > Actinopteri > Centrarchiformes > Percichthyidae > Gadopsis > Gadopsis marmoratus. The sequence continues at coordinate 48,546 of JAVQJF010056716.1, forward strand.
AGACGATGACTCGACCAGGAGTGATTTGAGTGTAGCGTGTTACGCTCTTAGCGTAAATCTCTGTGATTCTTCATCTTCTATTTTTTGGTCTTTTCAAAATACCATCTCCCTTTGATTTCCTTTCTCAAGAATGACCTTTACAGTATGTTAACTCTCCTGTCTCGCAAATGCTTGATGACGGAACAAAATGTCAGAAGTGAGAAAATAGTATGCATAGCGTTCTTTCAAGAACAGGACAAAGAGAGTGCTTTCACTTTCATGAGTATGTAACATCACAGCCGGTGGGTTCCTACTTTTACTATATTAAATGACCCTTTCAGCCTTTTCAACAGACTCAATAAAAGAAATACCTCGAAAAAGAATCTACAGTATAATAATGGATCAACACTGGCTTCAATAAAGCTGAAATAAGTTTTGGTATGGTAATTACATTGAAGGTATCTTTGCAACCAAACCTCATGCTCTGTGTATGATCAGCATTCAAGCAAGCAAAAACAAAGTGGATATTAACTCAAGGTTACTGCAACATCCCCAGTTAAAGCTAGGAAAACAACAGCATATTACTCTTGGGCAAAGGCCACAGCATGCACTTAAATCTTTGTGTTTTAATCTCTACAGGAACTTAAGAGCCCTTAAGGGACAGGCTTTTAACCTGCTGTGAAAACAGCTGTTTGGCATCTCAGGGGGCTCAGGATCATCTCAAGTGCCTATCCAGTGTGATCAGGATCTTCAATGGGACAGACAGCCAACCAAACACGGCATCTCGCACCTTCGGAGAGTGGACAGAAACTCACTGAGCACATTACATTAATAGAAGTGAGTGAGCTATGTATAGAAAATATGTCTCAGGAAATTAAGGCCACGCTTCATCCTCGCCTTCACGACTATTTGACTTGTTTTTCGCGGAGAATCATAATCTGCGAAGACAGCACCCGCCCCTGGTTTCTAAAGCCTGACACTGGCACAGACACCGTCTGCATTCCTGAGCTGGTAAAGAAGCACATTCTGTGATTATAATTCCAACACAGCATTTGCCATTTCGCAGCAATCTCATAGGGACTGTGTGCATGATAGCATGCAGCCATGTTTATCGTTTCTCCTGGACACCCTGACAAAGGGACACCGATAAGATTACGGCATTGTAGTCTTAACAAGAGCAAAGTGGAAACTCATCCAATGTTAATGGGCTGATGGAGTCAGCCGCACTGCAAGGTCTCCCGTTTATTATGATAGACTGTTGGTTCATTAGTTTCCTTTGACCCTTTTCTTGTATAGCACTTTATGGTGTTGTAAAACAAGTAACAAATAATGCGAAGTGGTTGTCTATTATTTTAGAACTTCTCATTAAAAAGGGAGGTCAGGCAAGGTATTGCGTTTGAATATGCAAATACATTTCATTTTTTAAAACACCCAAGATACCACCCAGCTGTGTTAATTGAAAGCCGCACTCTGTAACTTTATACACGTTCTAAAAATAGCAGAGCAAAGGTGTTGCACAAACAAGTAGTTTAATGTGATTTTAGTTTGGTGTGCAGTGGAAATGAATGTCGTCATCATAAATAACACGCGTGCAAACATCTAAGTTACTACGGTGATGAGGTGAGAGGGCAGTCAATACCTCATACCTCGATACCACACAGTGTGCTTGGAAATTGATACCTCTCACAGCAAATGTGTGGGTTTCAGTGTTTAAACACATGATTCATGTTGTGTTGTCAGCATCTCTTAGTCTTCGTGTATATTCCATCATTAAATTGAATTATTCTCTGCTGCTTGAAGGTCACACTTCTAAGTCAGGTCTCCCTTTCATGATGCAAATTGTTGCCAGTTCATTTCCTGTTGATTGACTAATGAATTAATTGACTAATCATTTCGGCTGTAATCAAACCGGCATCATATCTCTTTTAAGTAATGACATAATCTAATACATAGAAATGGCATGTGTACAAAGGGAAAAGTGACGCTCCATCCCAGCGTGATATGACAGCCTAAAAGCAGATGGCTCTTGAAAGGGAGTATGAAAGAGTGCCGTGGAGTGACAGAACATTTGGACTCAGAACAAGTCTATTTGATTAAATTGGCTCGTGGAGAAAGAAACATGACAGACTTGAATTAAAGGAGGAAGACCTATGGAATGAACTGCAGTAACAACATCAGAGAGCAGAACTTCTTGGCAGAGAGCAAACCAACAAGGGCTTTAAGCTGTTCCTTGTGAAGATCAAGTTAGTACTCCACCAGACTGATGGGAAAAGAGAAGGCAATGTCTTCACTCAGCCATCCAACCAAGACTGCAGATCCTTCTCCAGGGACTGTGCAACCTTCAAATATCACTGGGAACCTGAGATGGTGAACATCGCGGCTCAGAGTGCAGCTGTCCAGGATGTAAAGCAGCTCCCTGAAAGACACATCACTTGTTTTACTCATTGGATGTGCAGCTCTACACGCAGCCATTCTCAAAGCAAAGACCGTGCATTTTGTCAAAATACAATGAAGCCTATATTCCACTCACTACATGAAGGATCAATCACAATTCCTAACTAAATGTAAAATCTAAAGGTCACGGCAAGTAAGGATGAAGGCAACTAGGTCCACATCATCACTGGTGACTCTACACACATGACTCTACAATTCCCACTGTGACAATGGTGAATAAACAGTAAAGTAGCAGTTAAGGTCAAAATGAAAAATGGGAACATGGTGAAAGAGATTAGGAACAAGGGAGAATCCAGAACACAGTCCAATGAAAACTGAGCTGGTCCATACGGTTTAATGTTGTCTCCGATGTGCTAACAACTTGACAATGTCTTTAAAACCGGCTCCACACTAATGCAGGTACACCTGAAAACGCTTTTATTTTTGTCTCTTGGCCTTCCATCCACACTAACCCAGCGTTTCTCACCACTGAAAATGGAGATTTTCCAGAAGCCATCTCCAGAGCGGATACGTTTGGCCTTTTGAAAGTACTGACACACAATTGTCAACCTTTCACAGGCATGTTAGTCCTTAATAACTAACAGATTAGGTATGATAAAACTGACCTTACTACTCACATCTTCTTCCTCTCTCTGTAACTTTACAAAAACAGCGTTTAATGCAGACTGAGGCAGGGGAGTTTAAAGTAATAACCTGTCACACTTATCTAATTCTACACAAGGTTAGACATATAACCTGTTGCAGGAAAGCCTTACACATTTGTTTTACTGGGGCTTTCCTGGGAAACCTCCTGTGGCACACAGAAACAAATGTGCTCCTGCCATCAGCAACAGCAAGGAAAAGATGCTAGTTAGGATGAGCAGCGACTGCCCCCACGGCTAAACAGACCGAAGAGATTGCTAAAAATGCAAACTTCATCAAATCCCAAAGAAAAGGATGTCACAGTACTGGCCAGTGTTTGAGACAGTGTGGAAGCACCACAACCAAACATAGATGTTGCAGATTTCTGCTTAGCTCAAGTCAACAGTGCTGGCTTCCCTCTTTACATCTGATGCAGTGTTCCCTCTGGATGACGCCAAGATCATTAGCAGTTATAGCAGCCTGAACATGAATGGAGTGATGGATGAGCCACTGTTCTGTTTCCACCCAGGTGCTATTTGAATTTCACATGTCTAATATGATGAGTGAATGAGTATTAAAACTTGGCTCTCTTACCCCTGGCCTTGAACCAGGAATGTTTGTGAGGTTGTGTGTGTATGTGTGTGTCTGTTTGTGAGTGGGTACATCAGAGAGAGAGAGAGGAGACCGAAACATGACCCCATTGTCGCTTCCACATCTGGACAGCAGGGGAAACGGATGGGCTGAGTCAGAATGCACGGCTTGCTGCTGAAGCTGCCGTTCTGTCCCTGGTCTTGAACTCCGCACAGCATCAGCCCTTTTCTACCCTGCTGCCCACATGCATGTCACTGACAGACGCTGACAAAAACGCAGCACAGAACAGCTGCCATCCTAGACGCAAATATATCACACGCTTGCACATGCGCTGCCATAGAACCAGACTCTACTGTAGATGCACCCCTCTCTGGAGGGTTTTGCAGCAACACTGGCAATTTTCCACTGCGTCCTCGTTCACGTCTCCTGTCATTCAACCCGTGTCACCATGGAGATGAGCTCAGGTTCTCTGTGGCTCATGCTGTAGTCCATACACTGCAGCAGAGGCAGGCACAGCTGATGCCGTCACACATCACATGCGATCAAAAGCACGTCTTTAAACCATCCCGCTTGTGCAACAACAGCCACGAATGCCTTGCTCCTATTCAGAGCGTTAAGAGATGTGATATACTTGCAGACTGTGGGATGCATAGTGGTCAGTAAATGCATCTCAAGGTTGAGACAGTGCGCCAGACATGTTACACTCACGGAGGATAAAACATTTTTTTTAAAGTTATCAGCAGCACGTAAAGGGCAACTGCCACTTCAGATAAGTGTTTGAAGTGTGGACTGAGTGGGATCACACCACTGGTGCACATGCAGAGCGCATCACAAGCGAAGGGTCATCACAACCTCCACATACCAGTCACCATAAGGAACACAACACATGTGCAGCCCGACCAGCAGCACACACCTCATGTGAGCAAGTTCACGGTTCCTCAAAGACACGAGACAGCAGATAACTAAAGTATTGCTTGAAAATTGGAAGGCATGATAAAGAAAACTTTTTTTTAAAAGTTACTCCCCCCCCTTGATTGCATTTTTATAAATTTTATAAATGATTTTGCCATGTAGAGAAGTATAACCATCTAGTCCAACTGCTTTTCTTTGGACAGCTGAGTATAATTAGTGTGTGTGTAATTAATGACGTTATGTCATAACGAGCCAAATAGCAAGAAAAACATTTCAGTATGGTTTTTTTGTTAATTCTGCTTAAACTCGTCTTATGTGCTGTAGGACTGCAAAACTACTAAATATTAAGTTACCATGGAATTAATTGGCAGCTAAAGACGGGAAATAAAAAGTTCTCCCACATCAACGTCGGCAGAGACTACAGCTCAATCATTTTCCTTACTGTGAAATTTGGGGCTGCCTTTGTGGTCGCTCGGAGGAAGGTCCGCGAACTGCACCCGGTGTCCCGACATGTCCGACGCCGCCACCCAGGTCAGAGCCGCGCGAGCGTCTGTTCCAAAGTATCCGGTAACTTCCGCTCGAGCCGCGATGCCAGCGCGTGTGCAGCGCGGGGGGCCGCCGTCACGGAGACACGCCGCCGGGACACAGTCCGCCGCCGCTGACTTCCCCTCTGCGTGTCGGCGCTGACTGCGTGCCAGGACTGCGGGTGGAGCAGCCCGCTCGGTCCATTAACCGAGTCCCACCTGCCCTCTGCGCTGCGGACGGGTACTTTACGGTCCGCACGAGACGCAGAGGAGCAGGGAGGGGAAGACTCTCTCTCTCTCTCTCTCTCTCTCTCTCTCTCTCAAAACACACCAACTTTTCCTCCCTAACGTCCACATGACTGCAGGGTTACGTCATCATTATAAAGAATCAGAATAACCCCAAAATAAAGTTGAAGTAGGAAGCTGATTGTCTACAAATACGCTGATATGTCACCGCCTGCTGTAGGACCACATGGGACAGACATTATTACCTACATCAGTGTGTAATTCGTTCTTTTAATACAGCAACTTTGTCGTGTAACCCGGGGGGGGGGGGGGGGGTACGATGCAACCGAATGGCAAACAAAGTGA